>NEWO01000826.1:125196-141537 GCA_003013225.1 Phalaenopsis aphrodite
CTTTACTTTTCTTTTGAAATGAGCAGAATTTATATTCAGGATTTTGGGATGCTTGTGAGAAGAAGATTTAATTATAAATGTGACGGTTTTTTACTTGCATATCATTTACTTTATAGCAAGGGCCCGTTGTAGTGTTAAAATTTGTTGTAGTTTCATTGATCCAAAAGGGCGGTGTAATTCGCAACAAAGTGGAACCACATTCAAATTCTATGGATGGTGACATTCATGGGAGTTGAGTGCAAATAAATAAGGAAATATACTTTGATGGGCGTAGAATTGGAGATTTTAGGGTGACATACTAAAATCCCCAATTTAGTCCTAGGGTTTGGAAACTGAAGCAGAAATGTTAGCCCTCATGCAAGGAGAATGTGGGAGCTCCGAAGTGAGAGCCGGTATCCTCCCAGCCTAACCACAGAGTCAGTAAGCAAGCGTAAGATTAGTCAATATTCTTTATGCCTGGACCAAAGGGTAAAGAATATGATTGCTCCATTTGGCACATACAATATTTAATGCAACTCATTCCTTTACATTATTCAATCCATTATATAACAATAGCAGTTTTTAATATCTCAAAATTCTCCAAACCAATTCATCCAAAAAGGGTTATCTTTAGAATTAATATTTGCAATTAGGAGTAGTTATTAGTTGTGTTAAATATAAGGCTTACATTTAGGAGTATTTGTTAGTAAAACCACTTAAATCGCACTTCCAAACTAAGGACTAATAGTAGTAGATTATAATTTGACTAAGGACCTCTTACCTCGCCTCCCTGTGGGATCGATAAACGGGACTCCACAAGAGCCCTGTATTACTTGACTGATACGTATACTTGTATTTGAAATTGTGACTTTACAAAATCATTATAAATATATAAATCTAGGTTCATAAACTCTTGCATTTTAAAAGTTGCATCAAGTTTTTAGCGTTGTTACAGGGGATTTAAATCTTCTAGTATTGGTGTCAAATTCTTGTATTTTTTTGTATATAAAAAAGTTGCTATCAAGTTTTTGGAGCCGTTGTCGGGGGCGCTTCGGTAAGAACTTTAGAATTTTAGTTGAAGTAATTAGGCTTAGACTTAGAAAACTATAGTGTTGTAAAAAAACTACTTTTTTGTGAAAAGTGTTTTTATATGAAAAAGTGTTGTGAAAAAAAAAACTGTTTGTCTGAAAAATAAGGTGTTCGTCAAAATGTTTTGTTGTGTTGAATATATTTTGTCTATTATTTGTTTAATTGTTAATATATTATGTGTTGTGTTACGTGTGCGAAATAAAGAATTTGCAGAAATTGTGCCTTATGATTCCGAGTTTGAAAAAAAATTAAAAATAATAAAAATACAGGAAGGACTCGAAAAAATAGAAATGGAAATGGAAAACTTTCAAAATAATAACTTAGAAAATCATCATACTTCATTGAGGGATTACGTAAATCCTACGACAGATGAAATTCACTCATGTATACAAACCTTTATCATAGAAGCAGACTCATTTGAAATAAATCTAGAGATTGTCCAACTGGTGCAGAACAATCAGTTTGGGGGAACTCCTTCTAAGGATCCCTATTTACACTTATCTTTTCTTCTAAAACTTATTGCTGCATTTTGTTATAACGACATGTCAGACAATGTTGTTAGACTAAGGTTTTTTCCTTTCTCACTAAGGGATAAGGCTAAAATGTGGTTATACTCATTAGCATATGGTTCTATTAAAAATTGGGAGGACTTAACTTAGAAATTCCTAACTAAGTATTTTCCACCTTCAAGGACTACTAAACTTAGAAAAGATATTATCTCATTTTGTTAGTATGAAGGGGAATCAATATACGAAGCCTGGGAAAGATTTAAGGAACTCCTAAGAAAGCGTCCACATCATGCTCTGCCTGATTGGTTAATCATTCAAACTTTTTCTATAATGGGTTAGTAGAATCCCTTATGTTTATAATTGATGTTGCCACTGGTGGCTCATTAATGTCAAAATCATTTGATGAAGCATATGCATTAATTTAAGAAATTGCTACAAATGAATTTCACTGGCCCTCTATAAGGGTAAATTTTAAAAAGGAAGCCAGTGTTTATGACACAGATGAGATTTCAATTCTTGCATATCAAGTTGCTGCAATATCAAAGAAGTTGGACCAATTTGGAATGAACCAAATTCAATTTACTCCAGTAAGTGAGGAAAGTTCATTAGGGCATATGATTGATTCTAACTTATCATATGAGACTTAAATTACCATAAACAACCCATATTCTAACTTTTACAGCCGAGGTTGGAAGAACCATCCTAAATTTAACTGGTGTCATACTATTTGGGGTGGAAACGAACAATCGGAAATTAATCATGCAAATCCTAATAGGAGTTGGAATAATCAGGAGAACACAAGCTATAGACCTTCATGTCCACTCGACTCTAACAATGATCAATAATTTGAGGATAAGAAGATTTCTATGGAAGAAGTGGTACTGCAAATGGAAAACCAGTTGCAAAGTAAAAATGTTGTGATTAAAAACATAGAGAATCAACTAGGACACATTGCTAATTCACTTAGCAATAGACCCCAAGGAACACTTCCTAGCAACATTGAGATCAACCCTAAAGAGAACACTAATGAACAAGTAGAAGCAGTCCAATTAAAAAGAAGAGAGATAGAGGATGTGGTTAGAAAAGAGAAAGATGTTGTAGAGAAACAAAGAAAACTAGAAGACTTGAAGAACATGTTTCTAAGGATCTGGAAAAATTAATATCTCCAACTAAAATCAATTTAAAAAATCTACTGCCTTCATTTCCTTAAAGACTTAGAAAACATGAGTTGGATAAACAATTTTCAAAGTTCATTGATGTACTTAAGAAGTTAACAATAAATATTCTTTTCGCAGAAGCTTTGAAACAGATGCCAAGATATGCAAAATTTATGATGGAGATATTAAGCAAGAAAATGAAATTTGAGAATTACGAGACATTTGCACTAAGTGAGGAGTGCAGCGCTATAGTTCAGAAAAAGTTTCCTTACAAACTTAAAGATCCTTATAGCTTTACAATTCCTTGTGCAATTGGAGAAAGATTATGTGGAAAAGCTTTATGTGATTTAGGAATAAGCATTAATGTGACACCTCTATCTATATTTAGAAGGTTAGGTTTAACCGATATTTCTCCCACTACTGTAACCCTTCTGTTAGCTGATCAATCTATTATTTATCCAAAAGGTGTTATAAAAGATGTGCTTGTTAAAGTGGATAAATTTATCTTTCCTATGGACTTTATTGTATTAGATATCGAGGAAAATAAAGAAATTTCCCATTATTTTGGGTGGACCTTTTCTTGTTACTGGACAAACTATGATAGATGTGCAAAAATGAAAGTTAACTATGAATATTAATGACCATGAAACCACTTTTGATGTTTTAAAGGCTATGAAATATCCAGCTGAGAGAAATAATGATGATTGTTTTCGGATGGATGAAATTGATTATCTAAGTAAAAACCATTTCCAAAAGAGTTTTGAAAATAATTTAACAAATGAGATCAGAATAGACTTTCATGATGAGTCTAAAATGTTGTTTAAAGAAGACTGTATGTATGTTCAGGAGAGGTGTGAAATGATGGACGTTATCAAAAATAATAAACTTTTAATTTCATCTGTTGAAAAATCTCATGACCTTAAAATGAATTTACCTCATACAATTTTAAAGCCTACCTATTTGGTGAATTCATATACACCACCAGTCTCTCTATCTTCATATTCGACTCAATCACAAGATGAACCTGAATTAAATGATGAAATCAGTAAAAGATTTCCTATGAAAGAGTTATTCAAAGTCACTGAATGGCATATTCCGTGGTATACAAACAAAATGAATGAGATTCTGATGCTGGGACAGATTATTAATGCAATTAACAGTTACCCTCAGAGATTTTACCTAGTGACTCTGAGATAAATCTTAAGGAAATGAATTATGAGCAATTTAAAATTATTGAACTGATACTTAGAAGAAAATTCAAGGATTTGTTTCAAAAGAGTTTTGAGTTGAGAGATAAGGATAAGAAAATTGAAAGATCAATGGAAGAAATACCTGAAGAATTGGAAGATAATTTGAGACAGAAGAGTAACATAGAAGATATTGATCTAGAATCTGAATTATGTAAATAGAATCTGATCCAAATTTTGGGAGATCACGACGTATCATATAAAGATCCATTTCTTATAAATTTCAAGAATGATATTAATATGCAAATTGAGAAAATTACTAGAAGAATATTGGATCTAGAAAGAAATATGAGGAACAAGGATATGAATCAATATGAAAAGGAAGAGTTGAAAGAAAATTTAAAATTTGAGGACTTTGTAGGAACCCCTGGATCTGAAAAAAATTGGGCTATTGATCAAGGATTACTTAATTGGAATTTTGATACATGTGGAATCATTTGTCGGGCTAGCTACTTTAAATCAAACGCTTTATGGGAGGCAACCCATAGTTATCTGTGTGGTTTGATTTAGTATGCTTAAGAGTCACGATTGTTAATGTTGTATTGTGTTTGCTTTAGTGTGGATTGATCTGTTTGCTTAATGTTTGGTAGATTTTTGGATTGTTAGTATTTTGATTTTCTTTTTGTGTGTCACGAGGGATATGACATTATGAATTTTTTTAGCGATAGTTCCATCTCAATTTTGTTACTTCCTTTCTTGGACTTTATTTTCATTTGATACGAGTCACAAACCTATTTGATGAGTAACTTATGGATGATTTTACACTACACTTATAACAGCTAGAGGTGCTTAATTATTGCGATATGGTGATGTTTGGTGTTGGTACTCAAGAACCAATATATCTGGGATAATCTTATCTTTGGGATTAGAATCTATAAAATCATTTATAAGCACTCAATATATTTGTGTAGGGATTCTGTTAGAAATCGAAATTAAGTTAGTGAGATGCGATGAGATGGAGGAAGAATTGACCTCATTTATCTTGTTTGGGTGTTTGTGTTTATGTTACAATTTATAAGAATTGAAAAACATTTTTATATTTCAATGCTGATACATGTTATGCTAGTTAGAACTTTGTTTAGTTAATTTTATTCTCGCATGTTTAGTTTAGATTTACTTTCTACTACATGTTTTATATCCTAATAAATAATTGTAGATGTTTCGATAGAAATTTATGGTAGATATAATTTCTAAACTATTTTTCTTCCTACTTATATTTTCTGCACTAAATGTTATACATGCTAAAAATCAAGTTTGGGGGTAGGAAGACAAATTAAATTTTAAATGGAATATACTTCCTTTTAGTTTAATATTATTGCAAGCATGTTTTAGGTTTAATTTACTTACTCCTGTTGTCATTCCATCCTGATTATGCATGTATATAAATTTGATAGGATGTTGCAGTAGCTAGTAGATTCAACTACTTTTCCTTTCTGCTACATTTTATGGAATTAAATTGTAAAATATTTAAAAATACAAGTTTGCGGGAAAAGAAAAATTTCTTTTGGAAAGAACAAAACCAAATTTTATTTCTCCTTAATTAACTTTATTTTCAAAATTAATGTAACATGACCTTGGAATTGGAGTTTAACTTCAAATGACTATATTTATATTTGTAAATTTTATGGTAAATTTAGGAAAAAAGTTTATAATAATCAAGATTAATTCTAAATTTAAATATATTTGTTATCAAAGGATGAGATTATGTTTTTCTATTTAAAGTAACGGAAATTGTATTTTTGAAGTATTAAGAATTTTAGAGTTTCATATAAGAAGAAAAGAATTAAAATTTATGAAAAATCATAAACTAATATCAATTTATAAAGTGAAGAAAGGTAATGAGTTTTGACTTTAAGAAGAGGATCGTGAAGTTCAAAATTATTAAAGGCTATCCTGATATAATAAACCTCACTTTAAAAAAAAAGAAAAGAAAAAAAGTAAAAAAAAGAGAAAAAGAAAAGAAAAATGAGTGAGGAGAAGCTTATAAAAAATTGGCTTCACTTGAGTCAACTTAATGAAAAGACTTTATTACAGTTTCTAAACTTGTATTGAAGTATTAGTAGCATTACTAGTAAAGTTTATATGAATTTTTTTTATATGATTGTTCTAAATATCCTTGATATAACAAATTGCAATTCTTCTTGAAATGAATAGAAATTTTGAAATCTTAAAATTGATTATTAAGTATTTTTAGACTTAGAGTTTGAATCTAATTATTAAAAGTTTTTCTTAAATTTTACTATTTTATTTACTTAACTAAAATATAGAAGTTTATAAGTTAATCTCTATCCTAAGTCATATTTTTATGTAGTAAAGGGTTACTTGAGGACAAGTAACATTTAAACTGATTTTAATGATACTGAATAAGAAGTTACTTGTCAAGATTCATTTAAGTATTATTAAAACTGATGAGCAATTAAAGTATTATGATTTTACTCTATCCTAAAAAATGCTTGATTTTTCATATACATTTTATACTTAATTTTAATGATATTACACTTTAAAGGAAGGCATTTTGCATATTTTTGGTTTCAAGTACAAGAAATGGATTTTTGAAAAAAAAGAAACAAAAACGGTGCAATTTGGAGCAAAAACGAGCAAGAAATGAAATTTTGCCCTATCACCTTTCAATAAGTCTTTCGATGTATAATCTCTTTTAAACTTCCTACATATTTTTGAATGAGATTGAACTTTAAAGTAAGGTTGTTTTCATGCTTATTTTGTAGGGCTATCTGTTAGGAACACAATGCAACTAAAATGGGGAGAAACGGAGCTAAAATGGAGCCAAACAGAGCTAAACGGTGGAGCTGCGTAAAAATCACACCGACGACGCCCTCGTGCTCGCTGACAGCAAGATTTTCCCAAGAAACCAAAAAATGAAAGAAAAGCTCTCCAACAGCGCCCTTGAGCCTGCCGACTACGCCCAGGAAGATTTTGGACCGACTATTGGCAGCTATGGGCCGAGATTCGACGTATTTTGACGCTTTTTGAAAGGATTCTTATGGCAACTCTTCAAATTTAGTCCCTATACTTTAAAAGAATGAATTTAGGTTAGAAAAAGTGGCTTTTTTGTGAGAAGAATGTTAGGAAAAGTGTGGAAAAAGTTTAGGGTTTTTAGAATAGGAGTAGAAATGTATATTTTTACCCTTTTAGAAAGATTGGAGAGGAGATTTTGAGAGAATTTGTAAGGAGATGTTCTACTATTGCATGGTTCAAAAGAAGGCCTTGTGGGAGAGATTTTTGTCTTTCTTTTAAAGTGAAAAAGCTAAGTATTGTGTTCTTCATTATCTTTTGATTTTTTTAAACACTTATCTAGTGGATTTACTTTGGTTAAATGAAGTTTCCGTTGTGTTTTCTTCATGTTTTGTGATGGGCTTCTCTTACTCTTTGTACTTCTTTGAAAATTGTGGCATGAGAAGATTATTCCATTGTTTTCACTTTACCTTATTTTTGAAATGAGGAAAATTCATGTTTAGGATTTTGGGATGTTTGTTAGAAGAAGATTTAATTATAAATGTGATTGTTTCTACTTGCACTTCATTTACATTATAACAAGGGCCCATTGTAGTGTTAAAATTTATTGTAATTTCATTGATCTAAAAGGGCAGTGTAATTCTCAACAAAGTGGAACCACATTCAAATTCTATGGATGGTGAAATTCATGGGAGTTGAGTGCAAATAATTAGGGAAATATACTTTGATGGGAGTAAAATTGGAGATTTTAGGGTGACAGACTAAAATCCTCAATTTGGTCCTAGGGTTTGGAAACTGAATCAGAGATTTTAGCCCTCAGGCGAGGGGAACGTGGGAACTCTGAAGTGAGAGCTGGTATCCTCTCAGCCTAGCCACAGATTCAGTAAACAAGCATAGGATTAGTCAATGTTCTTTATGCCGGGGCAAAAGGTAAAGCGTAGGATTGCTCCTATTTGGCACATACAATATTTAATGCATCTCATTCCTTTACAATATCCAATTCATTACATAATAATATAAGTTTTTAATATCTCAAAATTTTTCAAACCAATTCATCCAAAAAGGGTTATCATTAGAATTAATATTTGCATTTAGGAGGAGTTATTAATTGTGTTAAATTTAAGACTTACATTTAGAAGTATCTGTTAGTAAAGCCTCTTAAATCGCACGTCCAAACTAAGGACTAATAGTATTAGATTAGAATTTGACTAAGGATCTCTTAGCTCGCTTCCCTGTGGGATCGATAAACGGGACTCCACTAGAGTCCTGTATTACTTGAGCGATACGTATACTTGGATTTGAAATTGTGACTTTACAAAATCATTATAAATATATATATCTGGTTTCATAATATCTTGCATATTAAAAGTCTCATCAAGTTTTTGGCGCCGTTGCCGGGGATTTAAATCTTTTAGTAGTGGTGTCAAATTCTTGTATTTTTAGATATATAAAAAAGTCGCTGTCAAGTTTTTGGCGCCGTTGTCGGGGATTTAAATCTTCTAGTAATAGTGTCAAGTTCTTGTATTTTTAGGTATATAAAAACTTTGTTGTCAATTCCAACAAACCATCATAGTGAGGAAAACAATGATAGAGCCATCCTGAACTTCTGTATTCAGCAAGTGATGGACATAAATGTAGGCTCTAATATTTGTATGAACACTCAATCTATTGCTTGGGAGATACCACTAGTGGATTGGCACGCCCTGCTCTTTTTTACACACTTTATGAGTAGGTAGGAGTTGATTTCAAACTAGATGAGGAGAGGATTGAGCCTCAAAGACCTATTGGGCCTGCAAACATTAAGACTTATGAGTCCCATGTTGATTGGAGATATGGAAGTGAGGGCAGGGATATTCCTTCTACTTTTAGGACCCCTACTTTTAGTGAGCCTACTTCTAGTGACCCCAGTAATAGAGAATTATTAGACCAGATGATGATTCAGCATGAGATATTCTGAGGATGGGTCATAGATGACAGAACATGGATGCTAGAAATGCTCATACATATGATTTGATTCGTCAAAATCTTGAATATGATGTTGCTTATGATGACGCTATAGTGAGATACATGAGGGGTGATCATTCAGTTCAGTTTCCTATTCACCCTATTTATACTCCATATTAGCAGCAGAAGTTGGATGTTGATGAAGACGAAGATGATGATTGGTGATCTTTTTGTTAGTTTGTATGTGATTATACTTTATGACTATGTTATGTGTTTTATGATATTGTTGAGATTGTTTATTAGATTTTGAGACTTTGTTGTTATGTTGTAATGTGAAAATGTAATTTCCAAAACTATTTTCATCTTTAAAATTTAGTTTCGTTCTGTTGTTAGTTTCAACATTTTGTTATATGTATTGTAATTAACTCTTTCTCAGAAGATATTATATGTATTATGTGCAATCTAATTTTTTAAGTCTTCTAGTTTTTCATATTAGCACCTGCAGTTTTTCTGAATTTATTTTCAAAAATCAAAACCTTCAATAGGTGTGTATTTTATTTATGTATTTAATGTTTTCTTTCACCCTTTATTTTTAAGTTTTTCATGCTAAATCTTTTTAAAATTTAGGTTTGTGGGGGAGGGAGAAAAATTAATTTTTTTTAAAAAAAGAAGGAAATTAATTTTATTTGTCCTCATTTAACTATATTTTCAAAATTATAAATTTGACATGATCTTTGGTATTAGAATTTAACTTTAGATAACTAAATATATGTTTCTAAATATATAGTAAATTTAAGTAAAAATTTTCAATAGAAAGGTTATTTCTAGAGAATAAGATATTTGGTAAAAGAGAATAAGACTATGTTTTTCTATTCCAAGTAAAGAAATTTGTATTTTTGAAGTATTAAAAATCTTAAAAGATTCATGTAAAAAGAAAAGAATTAAACTTTATGAAATCTTTAAGTTAATATAAATTTGTTAAGTGAAGAATTGTAAAAAGTTCTTAACTTTAAGATGAGGATAATGAAGTTCAAAATCATTAGAGGCTATCCAGATATAATAATCTTCATATAAAAAAGAGAGAAAAAAAGAAAAAGGGATTAAAAAAATATGATCCCAAAAGAAAAGAAAAAGAAAAAGATGTGGGGAGAAGCTTGAGGAGATGCCTAATTAAAAATTGGCTTCACTTAAATCAACATAAGAAAAAATAATTTGACACATTTTCTAAACTTTTTATTTCAATATTAGCTTAATTATTAGTAAAGTTTTATGATGTTCTTTCTCATATGAATATTTTAAGTGACTTTAATATGACAAATTGCAATTTTTCTTGAAAGAAATAGAGGATCAGAAATCTTGGACTTAATTGTTGAATATCCTTACACCTTTAGTATTAATTGCAGTTGTTTTGATTTTTTCGTAAGTTATACTATTATGTTTAGCGAACTAAAATATGGAAATCTAGAAGTTAAATTCTTTACCATAATTCATAATTTTATGTAGTACAAGAGTTACTTGAGGACACGTAACATGTAAGCTCGGGGAATTTTGATACATAGAAAATATATGCATTTCCATATTTTATACTTAATTTTGGTGATATTGCACTTTAATGGAGGGTATTTTGATGTTTTCTTACAAGTTGTAGTTTTTTAAGACTTAAGGCAAAAAGGAAGCAAAAATGATGGAATTTGGAGTCAAAATGACGTTTTTAAACAAATACTCAGCACCGATGGCGCCAAGAGCAGGGCCGACAGCGTAAAACAACAAAATAGATTGAGAATTTTACTCAGTGTCAACGGCACTAGAAAAGCGCTGACAGCTCCTTTAAACAGAGAGCAGTGAATTAAGTTGTGGGACACTAGCCTCGACGGTTCCAGAATGGCGTTGACAACTCCAATGTCAGTTCATCTCCAGTTTCTAGAAGATTCGACGTATTTGGATGATTTTTTAAGAGATTTTGGAGGTACCACTTGGAGCACCGTACCTAGGCTCTATTTGGGGCCAAATTAATCAGAAAACAGACTCCTTCACTCCTTCACTCATAGACTCCTTCACTCCTTCAGTCCTTCACTTCTTCATGTTCCTTTTCACTCCACAATGTTCCACCACGCTCCTTTATTGCCATTCTACATAATCCATTTTCATTCCACCACCACATTAAAGTCAATTACTGAGTTTTCTTTTATAATTTAGAGTCTGTGTAGTGATATTAAGTGTGAAACTTTCTATAAGAGTCTTGGAGAAGGGGGAAAAGTGAGAGATATCTTCTTCCTACGTTTCTAAGGAAACCCTACAATGGATTTGCTTTGAGAAAGAGTTTCAGATAAGTGTTGTTTGTTTATTAGTGTTGAATGAACTTTCTTTTATATATAAAATTTTTGTTTTGTTGTATCTCTCTTATGAAGTCTGATTAGTTTCCTCTATCTTTCTCCCTACTCTGAGATATGATGAAATGATAAGATAACATGGATGTGCCAATATTAAAATATAAAATAAATTTTGATGATTTTTCAACTCCAAACTTAATTTACCTTTCGATATGCCAATTGAATTGTTAAATTGTGTTGTGAAACATATGGTCTGGGAAATGGAGTATGAGTTCTACAACAGAGTGAGGATCACATTTGATTTCATGAAGGAGAAATTTGTTCATGTAATTAAGTGCAAATAAATAGTGAACATTCTTTGTTTGGTGTAGAATTGGAGAATCTTTATGTGACAGACTATAGTGTTTAAAACGAATGCTAGAGTTAGCCTTCAGGTGAAGGGAAGTGGGAGCTCTGGAGTGGGAACCGATATCCTCCTAGCCTAGCCACAGATTTAAAGACTAAAATTGGGATTGTTGACCTCATTTTTGGTTAAGGTTTAGTTTATCCCATTTAGTAGCCTAGGGTCTAACCATAAGACTTTTCCTGTTGACTATTCCTAGAAAACTAGACATGGAACCCTCACCATTAGAATTTCTACCCTCTTTTTTACTCAACTTGAAGTTCCACATATTCCTTTCAACCTAAAAATATTTAGTAGGTGGGGTTAGTGTGGGGGAAACTCAAGATGAGTCACCCTTAGGATTGTTGAACCTTAGGGTTGACCTTGGGTGTTCGTCTAAAGCTAAGGCACTCACTCCACTCATCTACACTCACATTCACTCACAACCCTGAACTCAAATTTCTAGCCTATAGCCCTTGAGCTTTTGGGATACTCATGTAGATGGTCCCCTAAACCTACTAGCCCTAGGGTTATGGTTTAGCTAAGACCACTATGTAGAGGACCCAAAATGGGGTTTCCTTTGGTCCATGGCTTATTGGTGATGGTTGGTACCTAAACTCTACCAAAATACCCATCTTGGCCTTTTACCCCTAAAACACCCCCAAATTACCAAAATACCCCTCCATAGCTCCAAATCCCAAAAATTCCAAAAATTCCTAGAAAATGCCAATAAATCCAAACAATTCCTAATTTCATTTCATTCAACTACCACATGATCTAATTTAGCCAAATTGACCATATTTAACCAAAACCCCTAAATTACTCTTCAAAGATCCAAATTTCCCAAAATCCAACTCAAATGTCCATCAATTTGTTCTCAATTGACCCCAATTTCAATCCTAACTCAAATTCACTTTTGATATGACCAAAATAAACCAAATCAAAGCTCAATTGGTCCATTATTTGAACCAAATTTTGATTTGGGTCAAAACCCCATTTTTGACCATATGACTTAATCTCACCAAATTGAACCCATAGCCTAGTCGATTGGCCTCAATTAATGTTGAAAAATATTTATAACATTCCTATAAATTAAAATAAACCATCAATTGACCTTGGTGAAGCCTCAAATCCTTTGATTTTGGCCTAAATCCAAAATTCCCAAATTTATCCCCAAATTGGCTAAGTCCCCAAATTTCACCCAATTGATTGCCTTAACCTCTAAATTGGCATCCAATTCATGTTAAAAACTCTTCATGAGGTCCCTATTGACCATTTAAAACAATCAATTTGGACTTAGCCCAAGGCTAACCCAAGCTAGACTCAAGCCTAGCCCAACATGACCAAATTGATTAAAGCTCAAAATTTCTTCAAATTCACCTTTCAATTGAACTCAAAAGCATTTCCATCCTTCATCAAAGTTGTTCCTTGTGATCATCTACACCAAATGCAACAATTATTTGGGCCAATTGATATGGCTAACCTAGCCCAAACCCAAGTTTTGGTCATTTGCACCCACTTGGACCCATGCACTAAATGTGACCTAACCACCTTAGAACTACCAAATTAACTACACCACAGCCATTAGTTGGACTTAGTGACCAGTAAAAACACCATGAAATCATCTAAATCAAGCCATGGACTAAGGGTCCCTCAAATTAAGGGATCTTATTTCCAAAAATGCACATGTTTAAGATATCTTTGCCAAATCCAAGCACATTTGCATTAAATTGTTGTGATGGATTCCTCTGGGTTCCCTGAGCTCCTAGCCACCTCCCCCTAGCCGGCCGGCCAGCCAAGTAGCCGGAAAAGCCCAAAATCGAGAGCCACTCCCATGGCACCTCACCCAAATCAAACCTAGAGGCCAGCTTACCTAAATCAAACTATTGAGCTATTCTGCCCTCCACCAAAGCACCACAATGCACCCAAACTAATGTCCTGAGAGCCACCCCATGGCCATTCTTATAAAAACTCACCTCCACGACCATGGGAGGTGTGCTGAAAATTTCTTAGAGAGGCCTCTGCAAACTTCACACAGAGCTTCCCTAAGATCCCCTCAGTGCATTCCAACCATTTTTCCTGACTCATTCCCCTTGCTGGAGCTCAATTTTGAGCTTGAAACCTTGTCGGAAACCAGGACAGAGCCCAATACACCTCCACACTCCACCAAACTCTAATTGCTTGTGCTCACACCTTCACATGAGTGAAATAAGCCATAGCCCCATCAAATCCCCCTTCCACAGAGCCTCTACTATAGCTCTAGTCCAACACCTGAAATTGAGCTTGGTCGAATTCACACCTATACTTCACACCAAGGCCAGGGACTCAATCCCTAGCCTCCTTGGACGCCAACAAACGTGTTGAGCACCTCTGATCAAAGTTTCTCTTCTCAGAGCAAAGGTATAAAACTCCTCCTCCTCCCGAGCTTATTTTGATCCTCAAATTACTTAAACTTGATTTCATGGTACCTTAGACGTATAGATGTGTTCCTCTCACTTAGACGAGTCCATAGGATCAAACCCGAAGCGATTTGGTTGAGTCTAGGCCGAGATCTTAAGGTTTTAGCCTGGATGGGCACGGGATTATTCTATCGGGGACGATGTCGGGGAGCCGTTCGATCAAGCGTGTATCAAACGGACGGGGGAGATCGCGCTGGATGGCACTTCGAGACATGAATAGCGGGTCGAGTCAGCAAGATACATGGACGACGACGCCCAACCAGAGCGTGCCACGCATGCTTTCGGAGCCGTCGTAGGTTGAGGTGGCATGTGCGGTTTAAATACAAAAATAGGGGTATTTTCTTATTTATTTAATCCTCAAAACTTAAAAAATACATAACTTTGTGTAGAAAAATCATAAAAATAAAATAAAAATAACCTCTTGCTCAGTGAACAGAGGAGAATAATGTGGAATAATTTTCAAGTCTATTTGATGCATAAAATATTTTTAATTATTTAAACACTCTTTGGAATTATTTGATTCTCCATGCATATTGACATATCACCTTGGCTTGAAATTTTGGCATGTTGGAGCCTCTCTTTAGGGAAACATTCTCTAATTTTTCCAAAGTCAGAGGAGGACCCTATACAAAGATCCATATTTTTCAAGTTTTTTTCATATTATTTCCATAAAATAATCATGGAAATTAGTATATTAATTTAAAAATCCTAAGAAAATTTGGGAGGGTCCACTATGACTGGACAAGTAATTTCATGGGTCAAGTCATTTAAAATGCAGTTAAATTTTACAAACACTAAATCGCTAAGATAATTAATTTTTGAAAATATAAACATTTAAATAACTTCATTTTTTATCTCCACTATGATTCATGATCCATAGAACTCATCATAAAAGTTTCAAAATATTTTGAGTTCATTTAATAACTTAAATAGATTTTTATAGATAAATACCACTCTTAACACATAAATGATTTCTTAAAAATCAAAATATAACTTAAAAAATTATGAAACTTAGTTTTTTGAGTTCTCTATGATCATGGGTATTTTATAAAAATAAAGTAATATTTAAAATAAAAACTTAATTTTTGGCCTATTTTAAATATTTAAAATAATTAAAAATTCATAAAAATCACAAAAATAATAAAACTCATGAAAATTTCCTAAATTTCTTCCTAATCACTTAGGAACAATTAGAATATTTTTTCTGATTTTCTAAATATAGATATTGAATTTCTAAACTTAAAATAATTTTTAAAAAGCTAAAAATAAGTTTTCACTAAAATAATTCCCATAAATCAATGAAAAATAAAAAAATATATAAAATTTTCTCCCCTGAGTTCTCTGACTTTAGGGAGAGTTTTCAAAAATATAAAACTTAATTTTCACCACTTAAACTATTTTATTTTTATTAAATAGCCCAGAACTTAAAATATTTCTAATAAATCACAGATAATTCAAAAAGTCATGAAACTTGATCCAAAGGCTTCTCTGGTCTAGGTCTACCTCCAGTAAAAATTTCAAGGGATTATAATTTAACTTGGTCAAGTTAGGAATTTTCTTTGAAAAATCCTATTTTTGCATGAAAATAATTATATAAATTAAATTATATTTTGAAAAATCACATTTTGTCCTCTGATGTCTCAATTGACCCATGAATGACGTAGGATAAAAATTTCAAAGTCATTTGAATTTAATTTGACAAATTATGAAATGTTAGAGCCTTGGGGCAAATGTGTAATTTTGGAAACCTTGCCTTAATTAACATTTAGGCTTAATTCAAGGAGGGGAATGGGTAACCTCTGATCTTAATTAATTCATGCTTGAAACATGAGGGGTTAATTGGTAGAAACCAATCTCACTTTCTTAATTATGATTAATAAATTTCTAAATTATTAAAATTTGGAAGTGCATTAAAATTAGATAATCCTGGACTTAAGTGGTATGACTTTTGAAGTCAATAATTAATCAATTTAATACCCCTATCTTGATTTTCAAATAGAATCCAAATCATGAATCATGGCCACTTAAAGCTTAACCCTTTTCAAAACTAATTAAGACACTCACCTAGGTCTTAAGGGCTTAGTGATGACTTAGGCTAAATCAAAATTGACTAAATGAGGATTAGAGAAATAAACATAACTAAATCAAACATCCTTGAAACACCACTAGGCACAATTAGGATTAAAAATTTGGCTAAGTGTTCAAATTACACTAACTTGCCCCTTTAAGGGTCCTTACCCACATAATTCAAATTAAATGATAAATGATAATT
>NEWO01000827.1:3908-16584 GCA_003013225.1 Phalaenopsis aphrodite
TCACGACGCTCTTGTAGAATCCCCTGATGTTACCGCCTCTACTGGTCTTCTTCACCTGCTTCTTATCCTCCACTATCTGGGCGAGCTCCATCATTTCCCTCAATCCACGCGGTCTCAAGGAGTGGATGACTGCTCTTACTTCGGTTTTTAGGCCTTTCAAGAAGTTTCCTTCCAGTTCTACTGCAGAAATCCCCCTCAAACTCTCAGATAAGAGCTCAAACTTCTCTCGGTATTCCATAATTGTCTCCTCCTGAGTCACAACATAGAATTGCTCGTGTAGGTCTCCTTCCCGAATGTCTCGAAAACACTCCAACAAGCAATCCTTAAATTTATCCCATGAGTGCATCGAATACATTGCCTCCATCCACTAGAACAATGCTAAAGTCTTTCTCTCCAAGCATAATCACGCTGCCATGAGCTTCTCTTCCTCAGTCAAACCGTTGATTGCAAATTACCGCTCCACCCGATGCACCCATCCATGTGTATCCTCTCCTTCAAAGATCGACATCTTCAGTTTTATAACCCTTGCATTTCCACCCCAACTTCCTCTCCCTTCAGAATTTTCCACCATGTATCTAGGGTGAAACACCCTCCTATGGTCATAGGCATATCCCACTCACGATTCCCTTCTTCCTCCATCATAATTTTTCATGCCCTTCTACCATCTGTTCTCCAATTTTCAGCCCATCCCCCTCCATTTAAAGACTCCACTCCCCCTTCTCTCGGAGCCCTAGGGGGACGCTCTTATAGATAGATGATGTCTTCTTCGTTGTCTTCTCGTTCGATCACCTTCCCCCTTGACCTGGCCAAGGTTTCCCTGATCAACCCTTGGTTAGGGTTTGCAGCTGGAGTGGTCGGCACGACCTTGGATTGCATCTCCATTCCATGGTAGCAAACATTTTTTCCATTTCAGAACGAATTTTCTCTACCTCTTCTTCTAGCACATCAACCTTCTTTGTCGTCATCCCACCAAGATCTAGGCTCTGATACCAATTTGATATGCTTCGACACCAAAATCAGTGAACAAACCATAGCGAAATCGCAATAGACGGTGGAAAAACACAAATAAGGGCTGCTCTTACAACAATCAAAGGAAAAAAAAAACAAGCAAGATACAAAGATGATCTATATTCGAGAGGTAGATCGGCTCTCCCACACCCTAGACGTCGTCAGGAACAACACCAAAAGAAGAAAAATACAGCAACCACAAAACAATGCAAAAAAAAACCAAACCCTAGGTTCCTCCCCTTA
This sequence comes from Phalaenopsis aphrodite, assembly GCA_003013225.1. NCBI lineage: Eukaryota > Viridiplantae > Streptophyta > Magnoliopsida > Asparagales > Orchidaceae > Phalaenopsis > Phalaenopsis aphrodite. Next base: position 5,160 of record NEWO01000827.1, read on the forward strand.
ATAGAATCCCTCATAACATTTGAAAACTTTTCTTACAAACTTTCCCTCCCAACTCCCTCAATTCCTCCTCCTTGAGTATATGATTAGGGCCTAGTGGACCCCACCTGCTCCCATCTCTCTTCCATTGCGGCCGACCTGTTGAAAGAGCGGGCCGGCTGGGTGGCGTTCGACCTGTCCAAGCGAGACTGGCCCCCTTCTACTTGTTACGGGTGTAACAGCATATTATCAATCTTGCTCTTTTATTGTTCATATTGAATGCCCAAATGATCAATAATGCTGAGCTAAAAATTCAATATGAATATATCTATTAGTTGGAGTCCACTTTTTTTTATTTAATTTCAGGCATCAGTCGGAGCTTGCTTAGGATTTAGATGAGTTGGCCAATGAGTTACTCGATGTTATAGCCACCATTGGACGAGCATAGAGAGCCTCTTCTACAACTGCATGTGAAATCCTAAATTAATAATAAGAATATAGACTGTGAGTTCAACAATGGACTAAGCTGAATGATGGTGCACAAGAGAACTGTTGAATTTATCATTTCGGGGACTTAATATCATATATATGAGGTGCATAAGATAACAGGCTGATCGATGTAGTATCCTAGTCCAAAGAATGCACAGAAGCTATACTGCAATGGGTTAGACTGTCATGAATGGAGATGAGATGAAGACAAATTTATATGAGATATGTACTCCCGTCATGCAGCAAAGAGAGCCAAATAAGAAGAAAAAGAAATTCCAAGCTGCAAAGGACCTATGGAAAATTCAGGAGTGTTAACTTATATTACAGAGACAGACAATCCATCAAACAAGATCAGCTTCAGGAGTGTTAATCTCGCATAACCGCCTAAATAATGCATTAGTACCGTTTTTCTATCAACATATAAGATGGTATTAAAAACTTTCAATAATTTGATTTATTGGGTTTGTGCAATGTGTTTGACGACAATATGGTAAGAGGTGTTCAGGAAGGGTTGATAAGATGTCCAAAAAGCATTTAGGAAATATTCAATTCATATAACATTTTTTTTTAAATTAACAAAATAACAAGATGCCCAAGTTTCCAAGCTTCTAACACGACACAATGGTCCTCTAGAAGTGTTTATTTTATGCAAGTTGTTAAGACCTAACATTAGAATGGCTCTTAACTTCAAAATATGTCTCTATTTCAGTCGATCAAAGTTTATTTCTCTTGCTTCACTTTCCTTTCACCTAAATATAAAAGAAATTTTTATGTGGACTTAATAGCAAAACAGAATTTACATGAAAAGGTTCATTTTCATTTTGATTGCAGTGCAAAGCAAACATTGAAGCCTACTATCCCCCCGTCAATCTGAAATGTGTAACTCAATACCATTGTGGCGATCTCATTTCATGATGCATGCATGGTATTCGGTTGACCAAATGCAGGCAGATTTTGTGTTAAATAAATGAGATGCTGGCATGAGAAACCAAAATAACAGGAACCGATGCAGAATAAATTGAATGTAGCATAGTATAATCAATGAACTGATATGCAGGTTTAAGAATTCATCTTGATGTGCTTAATAGTTTGTAAGAGTGTTTGTATATTTGCTCGTAACGCATGCAATACATAAATTTAATCGTAATTGATGCATATTACTTCAGTAAGATTTTCTTAGAGGCAGTGGAAGAACCTCTTGTTGTTCCTCCTTTATCTTCAATTCATCACCAGAGGCAGTATCAAGCAATGTAGTAACACCAAAATAAACCTGAATGCAGGACGAAAAAGTTCCAAGTAAAATTTTTAATTATTTGTCAGCATCATAGAACTGCATTTCAACCTATATTAGTATATTACATTATACCCACCAAGAGGCAAACAGCTGCAAAATCATCAATTGGAAAATCTGTCCCACCAAGCCTGCATTTATAAGGTTAAGTAAATATAGAGTCACGTAAAAGTCAGGAAGGATATATGAACAAAAGTACACCTTGCCATAGTAGTACCTGAATGGAAGTATGCCATCAACATAATGGAATGTGCGGCCAAGAATTACAGATACAATAGTCATAGCCCTGTTTGATAAAATTGATATTTGCGAACTCTTATTAGATAGCTTTAAGAAATAACAATTGCTGACAGTGCCACCAAAAAAAATAAATTGCCAACCTATACCCCATAAATATCCAACTTGTTTACAAAATTGTTGTCACGACCCGGCTCGGTGCTTAGTATTAACTAAGACGGATACTACGGTCAAACGGCATTAACATCTAACCATCCAAAAAATATTTCAACAACTTTCAATATATAAAAGAGTCACTAATCCAAAAATGCAATAAATTTAAATCATCCAACAACAACAACATCCATAGACAACATTTTAATCCAAAACTGAACAGTAAATCAAAAACCGACAAAAATAGTAAACAAAACTATCATAAAAAAAAATCTAATGGTGGTGGTCCTCCTCTGATAGACCAAGTCTCTCATATCAAACATATCAATCTAAAACTTTCCATCTCCTAAAAAGAAAACATTAACTTCAACAGTAAGTACAACCTAGTGATTAATTATAACTTAATATGCATTAAATTTATTTACTATGCTATGTTATATTATGCATGAATGACCAGAAGAAAAAGCAGCTAAGTTCATTTAAACTTTATATTTATCTATTCTTGTTCCACTTTAAGTATTTACCATTTTTAACATCTTTAATAGTCATCACAAGATTATCGTCATATTTGAATATATCCTAAAAATGTCTGAAATCACCCTCTAAATGTGTCTGAAGACATTCTAAAAAATGTACCCGAAAGCACCCTCAAATTGCACCCGAAGACGCACCTTTACTATTTTCTATAATATGCATGGGTAAATTGTAACCATTGCCAGTACCATCCGGGGGTAATCTTGTATGACTTGAACATTTAACTTTCATTTCGTTTAAATTATATTTTTTAAAACCATTAAGCATTCTTTTTCCCTCTCCCCTTTCATTTTTTTTTCATTCTTAAGCTACAACATTCATGCAAATATAATTGTCTAAGGCATTAAAGAAATTCTTTATTAAATAAACGTTAAATTTAATACATATAAGAAAATAATTACTCACCTTCTTGGCTTGCTTGTCACATGATTCTCAAATCCCTGATTTTCTAGGCTTAAATGTGCTTCAGCCTAAATTGTAGTTAAACAATAATATTTTATTAATAATAATTCCTAATTCAGTAAACTAAACTTTACTTTAAGACATAACTTATCTTTTAAAATTATCTATCTTCTTCCTTAAATCCAAGGGAATAGCCGATTTTATTCTTCTAACATTAACAAAGTTTAATAACATTAATTAATTAACGTAGATAATTACGTCATTAATTCAATTAATGACACAAGGTTTACCATGTATCCTATAGGCTTTCAGATCAATCTCCTCCTTTTCCCGTTCGCTTCACAAATTCTTCCTTTTCAAAGACAAAATCTCTTTGTTAAAGTATTGATTAAATAGACATGTAAAAATTAGCATACTATTCCTTAACTTAATATAGGACTCAATTTGGCTCTTTTAGTAAAGTTTAGTCTCTCCTCTTCTCAAATTCAGATTAGTTTCAATCTCTTTTAGGCTCGGTTGACCACCCTAACTCACGCATGCGAGATTCGGGGTTGCTCCTCTTCTTCAGTCTAGTTTTGAGGAGGCTTCCTTCCTCTACTACGCAAGCACAGCGCCAAAGGTTTCACCTCCCCCCTTCCTCCTCGAATTTGACTAAGTCCAGAACACATGCCGCCACCGTCTCCGTCTTCCTTCTCTTAACTCGTCGCAGACAACATTCACATGCTTAATCTTTCTCCACTTCCTCTGCACGAGCACACATCGTTGACGTCTCCTTCTTCCTCCTCCTACACATAGCACCAGCGTAAGAAGTCATAGCTTCCTCCTCGTTCGCGGCTCAGTCCACGTAAGTCTTCGATGTCTTCGTCTTCCTTCTTTGCACGCCCCAACGTTGCACAGTGGTCGCACGCACTTCTTCCAATGACTTCTCTTCCTTCTGCTAGAGCACGGTATTTTTCTCCTCCCGATCTCTCCCGTTTTCGCTCGATATGTTTGATTCGATCGAAAGAGGGGTTGCAACTGTTATGCTATAACTGAAGGGATTCGTCAATTATTATTATTATTATTAATTATGTTATTACAATCTTCCCGAAAAAAAGTTTCATCCTCAAAATTTAAAAATAAGCATGAAAGTGAATATACCTCAATTGAAAAGCTATTGATATCTTTCTTGTTTCTCAGAGACTTTCTCCCAAGTAACATCCTTTTTTGATCCATGCTTTCATAAAATCTTCACAAAAGTCTCCACCTGATAATCCTATATCCTTTCAGGCTCCTCAATATATGTCAGATCAGGTTGAATATCAACTGAGTCCGTTATCACTTTACATGCTTCATCTATAATATAACTTCTCAATGAAAAAATATGGAAAACATTATGCACTCCTTGCATATGGGCTGGTAAAGTCAAAATGTAAGCCACTTTCCCAATCCTTTCTACAATCTCAAATGGGTCAACATATCTGGGACTCAATATTCCTGCCATCCCAAAATATTGCACAACCTTCAATGACCTGACCTTGATGAAAACAAACTCTCCAAATTCAAACTCAACAGGTTTATGCTTGGCATCATAGTATTTCCTCTGTCTGTTTTTTACCGCCTTCAGTCTGTCTCTGTTCAGCCTAATCTTCTCTGTAGCATCATGCTCCAATGATTTTTCATTCACCTGTTTCAGCCCAACATAGACGTGTCTTGCACTTCCTTCCAGAGTACTAAAAGTCAATCAAGTACCCAAAGCTTCCTGAAATTTCTTCCATAATTTGAAAGTAAACCTGTCATCTCTGCCAGAGACAATAGACTTTGGCACTCCATGCAACCTCACAATTTAATCCACATATAATTTGGCTAGCTTCTCAACTGGATCTGTCTATCTATAGGTAAGAAATAGGTAGACTTAGTCGATCAATAATTACTCATACCCTCACGAGATCTAGGCAAACCAATCACAAATTCCATCGCAATCTCCTCCCATTTCCACTCTGGAATCAGTAAGGGCTGCAACTAACCTCCAAGACGCTGATGATCTGTCTTTACTAATCGAAATGAACGACACTTGGCCACAAATTACGCCACACTTCTCTTCAGTCCTGACCACCATAAAGCTTCTTTGATATCCTGATACATTTTATTGCTCCCTGGGTGAATAGTGCAGCCGTATAAATGTGCTTCCTCCAAAATTTCCTGCCACAGATTTTCAACACCTGGAACATAACCCCTGCTTTTGTACCTCAGTAAATCATCCTAGTCTAGCTCATACTTCTCTAAATTGCTTGTCTAAACCTGCTTCAGAACTATTTGAATACTGTTATCTCTGGCTAAAGTATATTCAATTCTGCTCTTTAGAGTTGGTTGCACAGTTGACTGATATAAATGAGTCATACTATCATCATCATAATCAACTATAGTCAGCCCCAACCTCTCCAGATTTTTAATTAACTGCTCCTGCTGCGTAAATAAAAAATTCAAATTCCCAGAAGTTTTTCTACTCAACACATCGACAACAACATTTGTCTTCCCTGGATGACATTGAATATCTAAATCATAATCTTTAATAAATTTCAGTCATCTCCATTGCCTCAGGTTTAGCTCTTTCTGAGTGAATATATTTCAAACTCTGGTGGTCAGTGAAAGCTTCACATAATGTCTCCAGATCTTCGGGGCAAAACAATTGTAGCAAGCTCCAAGTCATATGTAAGATAGATCCTTTCATGATTCTTCAATTTTCGTGATACATAAACAATGACCCTACCATGCTGCATAAGCACACATCCCAAACTTATCAAAGATGCATTGTTGAAAAATCTGAAATCCATCAGAACACGAAGAAATGGCTAATATTGGAGCAAACATTAAACACGTATTAGACCACTCAAATTTCACCGCCTTCTGAGTCAACCTTGATAGTGGCCTAGCAATCTATGAAAACCCCTTAACAAATCTCTTATAATAACTAGCTTGACCTAGAAAACTTCTAACCTTAGTGGCAATAGTAGGTCTTGGCCAATCTGCAAAATCTTAACCTTATTCTGATCAACGGATATGTTGTTTTCATTGATAATGTGCCCAAGAAAAACCACACTTTTAAGCAAAAATTCACATTTAAAAGTTTGACATAAAGTGTATTCTCCTTCAAAACTTGCAGAACATTATGCAAACGACATATATGACTGACTTTATCCCTTGAATACACCAGAATACCATCTATAAAGACGATCACAAAATTATCCAGAAACTGTCTAAAGTCTCTGCTCATCAAGTCCATGAAAAATGCTGGAGCATTTGTCAGTTCAAACGGCATCACCACGAATTCATATTAGTCATATCTGGTCTTGAAAGCAGTCTTCGCTATGTCTTCTTCTTTAATCTTCAGTTGGTGATAACCTGACCACAAATCAATCTTTGGTTGAAGCCCCTTCCAACTGATCAACAAATCTTCAATCCTCGACAGTGGATATTTATTTTTAATAGTGAGCAATCAATGTAAGTAATGCATATCTTGAAGTTCCCATTCTTATTCACAAATAACACTGGAGCTCCCTAAAGTGAGGTGTTAGGCCTGATGAATCCCTTTTCTAGTAACTTCTGTAGCTGGTTTTTTTGGCTTCTGTAACTCCTTAGCTGTCATTCTGTAGGGTGCCTTGGATACAGGCTCAGAACCTGATCAGAGCTCAATGCTAAAGTCATTTTTTTGCATTGGTGGTAGCCCTAGTAAATAATCCAGAAACACCTCTAGATATTCTCGTGCCACTGAACTATAACCCAAATACTTCAATTCCTTAGAAGTATCTACTACCTGAGCAAGAAAACCCCGACTTCCATGATTCAATAATTTGCAAGCTTTCATACAGGAAATTATCATAGATATTAGTCCTCTGTCACATGAAAATTTAACTTCCGCCTCATCAGGTACATTTATTTTTACATTATTATTTCAATCAATAATGACAGTTTTTAGACAATCAACCTATGCCTAAAATCACATCAAATTCTATCAAAGGCAACGCAATAAGTTGAGCATTAAAACTCTTTCCGCCAATCATAAGCTTTACCTCACATGATTGATCAACATTTAAAAAAGCGTCATTTGACATTCTAACTGGCAATACCACGGGCACTGAAATAACATTCAATTGCATTAATTTAGCCAGTTCATTAGCTAGAAAAGAATGTGATGCTCCCGAATCAAAAAGTACCCTTATCGGTTTAATTTGAAGATATATGATACCAGTGATGACGTCTAAGGAGTCCGTAGCTCCCGCTGTGATAATGCATATACTTTGGGCTGAACATTCTGTTGAGTCAGATCGGCATTTGACACCGACCCTGAAGATTCAGCTGCCCTCAATCTACCATAGCTACTATGTGGTAGTGTAGCACTGCTCCTGGAATCTGTTGGAGCCCTCTGACCCAATTTAGGGCAATTCTTCGCCATGTGTCCTGGCTGGTGGCACCAAAAGCATGCGTTGGATCCAGACAAACACTAACCTTTGTGTGACCTTCCACACTTGTCGCACTTCACTTCAAACTGGGTGCCAATGCTGTTGGATATAGCCTTCTTAGCACTTTTACCAACTGACTAAAAGGACGACCTTTGAGAGCTCTGAGGAAATCTGAATCCCTCTAAATTTCTTCTCTTTTCAATGTCCTTCCTCCTCTAAGTAGCCTCCAGATTCTGCTCAATCCTCCCAGCTCTCTCCACCGTAACAGAGTAATCATCGATTCGAAGAGATCGATTATTTCATTTCGCTTAATGGGGCTTGGTGGCGAAAGTGTAGACGATCTACCTCATGCTTTTTTCTCTTACAATGTTTTCTGTGATCTTATGTTAGGTCCACTCTGCTCCCAGTTTCATGCAGCCCCCTAACTATTGTGGTTGAAGTTGGTTCATCCATGGTGCACCCATCTTTTGGTCCAAAAGATGTCATGGACTATCAAGTGCTTCTATCAAGTCTAATAATTTTGTAGTTAATTTTTTGGAGCCTACTATTCCTATTTATATTTTGCAAATGTTAGGGGAAAGGGTTTTTGGAAACTAGCTCCGCCTACCAGTTTTACTCTATTCTTTTAGCATGGCCTGAATTTTACTAGCCTAAAGTCCCGCGTTATTTATCATGGTAAGCTCACCCTAGTGTTTCTTAAATTGAACACTTTGATCAAAAGCACAATTTTCATGCTCTTGGGTTAGTAAATTTGTCTTTGGCCACCTAAGTTTTGAGATTATACATACTTCAAGTTAGATTAATAAATGATTGAAGATTTTCCTGTTTAACTTCTTCATCAATCTTACGTTCTTATCAAAATAGATTTAGAAGAATATTACTTAAGATTTTACCTCACCACTCATATTATGTGAATAATCTTCTGATTCATAAGCAAAAGTGTTCTTCACACTTCCATATCTCTAAAAAGCCTTCCAATAACTCTAGTTTGGGTTTCCCTTAAACCAATTTTACAATTTACTCAATGAGGTCAATTCTTGTCAAACCAACACAAGTTGATGCCAATGCCGGTAGGTTAATTCGAACATTTGTAGTTTGTGTTTTTGTTGAAATTGACGCTTTCACTCCTTTGACTACGGAGATATGGATTGGAACCTCAACATGTGGTTATTAGCCAAAAATGAAACTTGAGGGTTTGCCTACAAATTGTCAATCTTGATTACAAATATCCTAATTGCTTCAAAGCTCATCCAAAATTACAAAAATCACTGTAAAATGGCTTTATTATTCATGATAGTATTATTGATTCTATTTTGGGCTAGCAAGATTTGTGTGCTTAATATTAATGAACAATTTAAACCATTCAAGTTTTTGTAAGTTATTCCCTAAATTTTGCCTTCCAAGAAATATTCTCAAACTCCATAACCAACTTTAGTCCCCTCCATTGCAATTTTGTTGGTCCGAGTTGTCATTGGATTGTTGGATGTCAATATCTATGTTGCTCCCTCATGATGTCTTCAATATGACTCAAGTCATGCCTACGAATGTTATCTTTCAAGCCAAGCCTCATAATGCACTTTGATCAAGCATAATAAAGATGGTGGGTGACATATAGAAATTCGCAAAAATTTCTTTCAAAATGCCCAGATCATGATTAAAATCATCAATCTTCATTCATTTTATAAAACAAATTACACTAATACATTTGAGATCAAAATTATCAAAAAAAACCTCCCACAATAAATCTAATCAAATATAATGAAGATGACAGACGAAACAACATAAGCTACATTTGAAAAGCTTTGATCACAATCAAAATTGCTCAAACATTGCACATTCATAAAATGAACTGAACTAAAGTGTCTACAATGCCAAAAATAGCTAAAAAAGACACTCATGTTGCTTAGATGAACATATGGCAGAATGAATGCACTGACGGATCTTAAACATCAAAATTATTTAGAAAAGATACTCATATTGAATGAATTGTCGCACAACAAAGTTTCAGAGAATTTACCCATGCATGGGGCTACAACATAAAATATGAGCCATGAGCATAGCATTTTTTTTTTATTTGTAATAAATGGTAGGAATTTGCCAAGAAGATATATATATATATATATATATATATATATATATATATATATATATATATATATATGCGTGTGTGTGTGAGTATCTTTATTAAAACTTGGATTAATTAAATTAGATAAAAAATATTAATTAAAATAAAAAAATTATTAATAAATATAAAATTAAATGAAAAACAATATATAATAATCTATTTCATAATATATAAAAAGTAACACACTTTTAATTTTAAATTAATATTATTATCAATTAAGGAAATAAGGAAAAATATTAAAAGAAAAAAAAATTGGATTGAAGACCTCACATTTCTATAAAAATTGAAATTTTTTGTGTTTGATATGCTACGACTTCGCAACAGCCATGCATAACTCATAAAAATCTCAATTATATAAGATATTATCGTCAAAATGCCTATAATATCCTAAAACAAAACACTACCGCTTTAAATCCTTGTAAAAAAATATAATAATCCAAATAAAAGTTTACAAAATATAAAAACATTCAAGTAAAACCTATTTCGCTGAGCTAAGAAAAAAAATACATCTATCCTCCACACCCTTTTGGAGAAAATGTTTAATTTAAAACTACTCAAAACTCATCAAAGTCGATGTTATATCAGGCATGCTTTTATGATCACTCTTAATAATCTCATGCTAGTAATGATATGGTGCATGCCCTCTAACCATGTATTCTTATTATCACTTGGTATCGTCTAGATAAATGATAATAATTAAGTGTCATTTGACAAAATAATTCACGTAAAATAATATTATTAAATTAAGATCATAGCTAAATTCCTCGTTACCAAATAGCTTAAATTTTTTAGGTGGTGAATTATGGGAGCACTTGATATGGCACAAATATTTGGTTGGCTAAAGTTGGCTTAAAATTGTCTCATTAAAAAATTATTCAACCTAGGTCTACAAAATCATTTTTGGGGGATATAAACCTATTGACAAGGATCCTAATATTAAGCTAGGACAACTGCCTATACTGACTTAGTAAATTAGGGTGATAATCCTAGACGATAGACCATGGAATCTTAGAAGGGTTTGTCACTATTCCCTCTCTAATATAACATTAGTAAATTTCTCTAGTTTAAAACTAAAATTGTTGCAACTATATGTTAAACATTTAGCATCAAATGACTAGCTTTAATCAAAAGCTGTCTTTTATCACTTAAGAGTAATAATTAACCAAAAGGCATGCACCCTTGAGAAGACTATAATTAGATCATAAAGTACTCATAAAATGAAAGTGAAATCTTTGCATAGTGTATTATTTAAAATCTAAGATTGGTTATAAAAAATTGACCCCAAACACAACTCTTATTAGATGTCATGACTCGATCAGAGGCTTGGAATAAAGTAAGACAGGAACGGACAGTCGGATGGTATGAATTAAATTTTCTATTATCATCTACAATTTAACAAATGAAAGAGTTACTAATAAAATTAAATTAAAGCAATATATTTATTGTTACCTCATTACTGGTTGTCTGCATCTTCTATAAATATTATCTCTTATAATGCTTATCATTAATCGTTTAATTAACTTAAAAAGATAGTTTAAAATAACAATGAGCTAAACGAGTCAGTGAATACTTATATTCCTAAACTACAGCAATACAAGAAAAAGAAAATAAAATGAATGCCAATAAAAATTTTTAATAAATCAACAATTTTAATGTTATCAACGAATCATATTATATCAATATCATTCTATATCTGTATAATCGTCACAGGAGCACCGTCTAAAAGTTTGTGTCAATTAAAGTATTCAATATCAATATTATTTTCTATATACGTGCACG
>NEWO01000827.1:35592-47874 GCA_003013225.1 Phalaenopsis aphrodite
TGAGGGGTCTTATACTGTGGATGTCAACCAACAGACCGGGGTACGCAGCATATATATATATATATATCATGGCAGACAACTGCTCTGCTAGGGTTTCAAATGCTTCGAATGGCCATTGATTATGTTGCAATATGTCGGTCAAAGCTTCCTCCTTTCTGCTTCGTCGGCTCGCGCCCGTTTTCATCGGCTCGCGCTCCAAGCTTCCTTTCTACTGCTTCATCGGCTTGTGCCCGTCTTCTTCGGCTCGCGCTCGAAGCTTCTTCCTCTCTGTTTCGTCGGCTTGCGCTCGGCCTGTCTGCGTCTCGACGACGACGCGTTCGCGTCTGCTCGACGACTCCAGCCTGCCACAGAGCCGCTCGTGCTTGGCTCTGCTTCTGGCGACAGAGCCGCTAGTCAGCCCAGTCTTCACTGTTTTTCCTGCTGCAGCAACTTTTCTCGCTGTAGCTTAGCGCCGACAGCTCTCCTTGCTCTGATGGCGCCTCCTTCTTTGGTTGAGCCAGAAAAAGTCTCCTTTGCCCACGTGGTGGGTAACCCTCAAGTGGAGTCTGCTGTGGGATTCCCTTCAAGTTATAAGGAATCTCGTGAGGGTTCAGATGATTGTCCTTTTATTAAGAGAAGTAGGAAAGGTGGAAAAGAAACAATCTTTTTCTCTGAAGCAGAAATTTCTAACCTTACGGAAAAATTCAAGTTTACTCTTATTGAAAAATTTCAGTGGGGACATCCTCCTATGGAGGTTATAAAAAAAAAGTGTTGATAATCTTAAGCTAGTAGGCATGTGGAAAGTGAAACTCATGGATAAGAGACATGTATTGATTCAACTAACAGTGTCTGAAGACTACACCAGAATTTTCTCCAAGAAATATCTTAATATTGAAGGCAAATCAATGAAGTTACTTAAATGGTCTCCCAATTTCGACCCGAATCATGAAACTCTCACTGTACCTGTATGGTTTAGCTTACCTAATCTCAAGCTGCATTTTTTTCACCATCAGGTTCTCTACTTTATTAAGGTCATCCTTGCGGATCCTTTGAAACTAGATCTGCCTACTTTCAACCTGACCAGACCATCGGTGGCCAGAATACTTGTGGAAAGGGATATTACTTTATCAGATGTTACTGAAGTCTGATTGGGCGCAACCCATAATGGTTATTGGCAACAAATCGTCATGGAACACAAACCCCCATATTGTACCACTGTAAGATGTTTGGTCATATCATTGCTAAATGCCACAAATTTCATCCTAATTTGAAATCTAAGGGTCAAGTGAATAAGGATAGGTTTAATCCCACTACTGTGGACATTTTAGTTCCACCTGAGGATGATACTACCAGACATGAGGTGTCTGTTGCACTTGAGGACCCCACATGACACTGTTGTTACTGTTATTGCGATGCGATGCTGGCACCTACAAACTCTATACAAAACAATTCGGATGGACTATTGTCTATAAATGATAGTGTTCAGACTGGTAATCAAGAAAACCTCACAGCTCCACTTCTTCAAGAAGTAACTGGTGTAGCGGCAACTCACACTTCTCATATTGTAGAACCTATTGTGGGTACTACTGTTCCTTCTGATTCAGCTCTACCCCATCAGACAGATTCTTCGGAGGAGGAATGTCAGGTTTACACTTCTAGGAGAAAGAAGAATAGAGATCTACTAGAGCTCAGGAGTCTTATGAATGATACTTTGGTTACTACGGGTAATGGTCCACACATTACCAATTTACTAGTTGGATCACTACCGAGAACTAGAGCTAGAGGTAATGCTAGATTGGGATGACCCACACTTTTCAGCTCCCTGGTGATTTTTAGGTTTCTTTATANTAATATAACATTAGTAAATTTCTCTAGTCTAAAACTAAAATTGTTGCAACTATATGCTAAACATTTAGCATCGAATGACTAGCTTTAATCAAAAGCTCTCTTTTATCACTTAAGAGTAATAATTAACCAAAAGGCATGCACCCCTGAGAAGACTATAATTAGATCATAAAGTACTCATAAAATGAAAGTGAAATCTTTGAATGTGTCTTATTTAAAATCTAATATTGCTTATAAAAAATTGACCCAAAACACAACTCTCATTAGATATCATGACTCGATCAGAGGCTTAGAATAAAGTAAGACAGGAACAGATAGTCGGATAGTATGAACTAAATTTTCTATTATCGTCTACAATTTAACAAATGAAAGAGTCACTAATAAAATTAAATTAAAGCTATATATTTATTGTTACCTCGTTACTAGTTGTTTGCATCTTCTATAAATATTATCTCTTATAACGCTTATCATTAATCACTTAATTAACCTAAAAAGATAGTTTAAAATAACAATGAGCTAAACGAGCCAGTGAATACTTATATTCCTAAACTACAACAATACAAGGAAAAGAAAATAAAATGAATGCCAATACAAATTTTTAATAAATCAATATTAACAATTTTAATGCTATCAATAAATCATACTATATCAATATCATACCAATATTATTTTATATTTGTATAACCGTCCCAGGAGCACCGTCTAAAAGTTTGTGCCAATTAAAGTATTCAATATCAATATTATTTTCTATATACGTGCACGGATACATTAGTGTTCATCCATTAGTATCATCAAGGGTAACTCTATCACAGTCGGTCATGCACATACAAACAATCAATGCAAATTATATCATTCATGATTTCATATCACTCAACTATAAGACATTAATTATTTCATATTATGAGATTATAAGCATTCACATCGAAATGAACCATAAAATTTAATAATAGAATAATCAATTGCATTAATCAAACAAAATTAATAACCAATAAAACTGGTATAAAAGAGAGCGAAATGATACTATAATTTATGAATAGGAGTACTCACTTCATTGATTGACAATCTGCTTGCTCTTGAAATTAAGCAGGTTACATATATAGTTTTATAATTAAATAAATAAACCTTACCTCAAAGAGTTGAACCCTAAACATGCGAAGCTCCTCCCGCACCCGAGCTCTTCCTTATGCAAGAGAGCTCTAGCTCGGTTCTCTTCCTTGCAAGCTTCCTGCTCGACAACGCATGAGCTCGACTCTTCCTCCTCTACAAAGCTTCTTTATTTCCTCTTCTTCTTTGTTGGTTGATCAAAGCCCTTACCTGCACACACACAACTCCTTTCTCTAAGACAAGCTCTGTCTTGCTCGAGGAGTCGAAGTCGTCCTTTCCACTGCTCGACCCCGACGTCGATACTTCCTCAGGCCTCCTTGTCACAGGCTAGGGCTTCTCCTGCACTGTCCTCCTCTCCTTCGCATGTTGTTCGACTACCAGGAAAGTTGTTAGGATTTCTTTTACCTCCCGATCTCCCTGTCTCACATCAATTTATAGGCGAATTGACCTCCTTAGTTTCCTGATCCTTCCACTTCATCTCTCATTTCTTTGGCTACCCAACTTCGCTCCTCTTGGCTTCTTTGTTTCCTCTTCCGAATGCTCATTTCCTCTTTCCCGAAGTAGCAAAACAGTTACACTCAAGACGAACATTAATTTTTGGAATACACGATCATCAACTACTCTTACCATCATTCTTTCTCGTGACAACTATTGTGATCCCCAATGCTATCCTTGATTATTATAATCTAGAGGTGATATATGATTCAAACTGTGTCATTCTCTAGATTCTATGAAAAATCAACCACACTTAATGGATTAAACATTCTAGCTTGTTTTTTTATTCCAAGGCGCAAATAGTAAAAACTTTCTAGATTCTCTCAAAAATATTATGTTCCAAACTAGATGCAATAACTCTCCTAATGACGATGGCATTGTTGACTTACCAGGTGCCATAATATGGGCCTGTTCTCTCCTTCAGACAAAATTACTCTCCTAGCCTAAATATTATTTTAAACGTAAGTATAATATTTCACTGCTTTTCTATAGGCAGTTCTCTACTACAACAATTTTATTGTGTAACATTTTCCGCTTTAAAAAAAAAGATATATTAATAACTCAAAAATTACATGCTTTATGTATTGAAAGAAGTTGAGTGCCAAGTAATCGAACAAGGATGTTAATTTTTTTACTGTTCCTGCATTAAAGTAGCATGCGCCTGGTAGCAGTTGCTAATCTTATGAGGAGATAAACTGTAAACTTTGCAGTTTATCATGAATCGTACGTCTACTATTACACTAAATCTAACCCTTCTTGTAATTTATGTAAGGGAGGCAACTTATAAGATAGAAGAGAAATAACCACTGTTCAAAGATGATAACTTCAATGTTTGTCGGTCATTTTAATTTTGATCTTGAAAAATATAGGAAAAATATGAAAATAGTTTTGATATGAATATAATTTTTCAAATAACATTTTGATTTAAAAAAATATTGAGACCAAACGAGTCCCACATTTTGAATAGTTTGAGTGACTAAGCACGATACCACAAGTAATACACTTATCATGAAAAATAAACATATCACCTGTAGTAGGCTCAATCACATAAACTAAAGAACTTATGACATTCGTTTGGTCTGCGAAATATTTTATATAAGGCCAACAAGTTCCCTTACCTAATATAAAAATTAGATAAGGTTTATTTTACCTGGGTTTCAAGTTCCCTATAAAGGCAATCTCCTATAGTTAATTACATCTTAAATGATTGTAGTCACTTAAGAAAACTCTCGATTAAGATCAATGGTTTGCCTTCGAGATTTCAAATTTAGGTTTCCAAGATCGGACATGAGAAAATCAAATGGGAATGGTTCAAAATAAGAACAGTTATTTTAAGAAATCCAAAGGAATGAAGAGTATGGGATATCACGGATCCGGGGAAACCCTGGGAACGTCCCAACTATCATAATGTTTGGCTTTATGTCTTTGAAGTGATGTTATTTAATGTTTAATCTTGCAATTTATTTAGATTTCAGAACTTATATTCGCATGATATATAATCGTGCAAATAGCCTAAAAAGATATGAAGATTTATACCGTACCATACGGTAACCTCGGAATCCTAAAGTGTTAGGACTTATAATTGCATAATCAGGGTTAAACAAAAGCCTAAAGGTGATATATGAGAGTTTACGCTGCACTAGGCAAACTACCTCGAAATCCTAGAGGTTGTTATTTAAACTAAAGAGAATGATAGGTGACGTGAAAATGTTTTGATGTTGTAGATCCATATTGAAGTTGCTCTTCGTCATGCTGCCCACGATGTTCGCTCCAAGCTCCTCGCTGTAGCACCTCCAGGTTTGTTGTTAATCCTATATATAACCACTAAGTTTTCCAATACTAAGGTATAGTGTGTATTGAAGCACGCTCGTGTCTAGTGTCCGAATTAACGTATGAACTAGGGTCAGATGTCTAGCTTCTCAGGTTCATTTGAAAATTAGGATGATGAACTCTCTCTCAGGGTGTGCTCCTAAGACCTAGGAAGCCTACACTTTAGTTTGAGCCTAAATTGTTCTAAAGTGTCTATCTTCAATTAAGTATTTTTCAACTGATCTTCGAACATCTTTAGATCAAGCTTAGCTCGCTATCAGACTCCTGAGATCTAGGGCTAAACCTATAATTTTGGCAAAAGGGTTGTGAAATGTGCTTCAATCCTAATTAAAGCAATCGGGTTTAAGTTTATTCAAAGCTTAAGGGACCTAGATGCAAGTCTACTGATCTTTCAATTCATGCTCCTAATCGTCATTTAAACTCTTAATTTCTTCCAAATCTCAACTATTCTTTCAATTACAATTTCATCTTTCTTATGCAAAAGGAATGGTGAATGATTTAGTATCATATTTCCTCCTTAGATTCCTATCATCTCAACAGAGCAAATTTCATTTTTAATTTCCTCTTTCTCTTTTCCTCATATTTTTCTTTAAAACCATGAATCATTTTAAAAAATAACTAAATTGGAAATTCTCATTTTTAATTTGACCGTTAAAAAAAAGAAAACAAAACAAACAAAAAGAGACTAATCCACTTTTAAAACAAAGTCAAATCGGTAAAGCTTAAAACGAAATCATAAGTGCATCGGCCTAAAGGCGTTTAAAACTTGTTAAAAAAAGATCGAATCAATCTCAAAAAGGGGTTTAAGAGCCTCAAAATGTAATTTAAACCTTCACAAATAAAGCTTCAGAATGTGGCGAATAAAATTTTAAAAATGTAGCCCAAACATATTACAAGAAAGTGCTCCAAGTACGGTTCACCCAATCAATGAACCGACCTTCACAGCAAAAGTAAAAATTCACCACATTAAGATTTGCGGCCAGGGACAATGAAGGGGAAAACCAATCCCAAACCAAACATCTTCAATCATAAAAGAACTAAAGAAAAAGGTCGATATCCATAAGAACTGAAAAATAAATCATAATTTAAGCTAAATCAAGTCCAATACATAGAGACAACAGAGAAATATTTCAATTTTTATCCAGCTCCAAAGAGTCAAAACCGAGCCTCAAGAAATGGGAAAACACGTAGCAATAATAGGGAATGAACATAGAGCATCAAACCAATATTTCACCTATCATGTATTTCAGATTTTTGTAAATAAACTACCAAATAGTTTCAGATTTTGTAGAATATACCAACTATATATTTAAACTCACGGGTAGAGCTGGTAATAGGAGCAAAACAGCCACCAAACCAACCATAAATAGGATCACAAAACAAGCTTTCGGGTAGAGCCAGGAAGAGAAACAAAATAGCCATTAAACTAACCCCAAACAAGCCCACAGACAAGCTTACGGGTAAAGCTAGGAAGAGGAACAAAACAGCAACCAAACCAGCCCAACAAAGGATACAAGCCCAGTCCAGACAAGAGTGAAACCAAGCCCAGCAAATGAGTTAAAATAGTGTAAAAACTTTAGCTAACTCCAGCCTAGAAGAACCTCAAAATGAACCCAGCACATGGGTTAAAGCAAAGACCATTTGCTAATAAGAATTTGACTCAAAAAAGTCCAAACCCAAACCCAACACATGAACAAACCAAACCCAATGCATGGAGCAAAACAGAAAGAATGATTTTAACTATAATTCAATCCAAAAGAAAAGCCAAACAGAGCTCATCCAAATGGGTCAAAGCAGAGAAAAATTTCCAACAAGGATTCAACTCCAAAAAAGCCAAGGCCGAACTTGTCCACATGGGAAAAATAGGACAAAAATTTACAACATAAATTCAGCCCCAAAGGAGCTAAGACCGAGCATATCAAGCGGGAAAAACATAAAAGCGTTTCCATTAAAATTTTATCTCGAAAAGAGTCAAAACCGAGACCACCAAATGGCCCAAAGAGAGCATATCTTTCCGGCATTTTTTGTAAGCATAAATATCAACAATAGAAGCCTTGATAATTTCATTCCAACATGCATTTGAACAAGCAACAGCAAGATAAACTAGATATGGGCCCCAAACACATCTTTTCCAACTCATGAAATAGTTTCTAGCATGCGTTATAGCAAGGGGCAGCAAGATAAACAAAATATAAGCCCCAAATATAATTTCCAGCTCATAAAACTGATTTCCAAAATAAATTTTAATGAGGGACAACAAGAGAAGCAGCGCATAAGCTCCACATATATTTTCCAGCATGTATTCTAATGAGGCGCAGCGAGAGAAATAAGATTTAAGCCCCAAATATATTTTTCAGCATGTATTCAATGTCTAAATTTCAAAATAAACTAAACTACTCCTTCATTAACCTTTGCAAGAAGATAGAGATGCATGTCATCCTAGGTAAAATAGAATAAAAGAAAGGAGATGAATACTTCTTTTCAGCAGATTTAAAATAAAATTGAAAGATAATTCCAGGAAAACCACTCCAAGAGAAAAAAAAATTCTCCTAAAGACTTCAAGCAACGGCAACCGCGAATGATCCACGCCTCAAGCACGCGAAAAAAAAGAAAAATACAGCTTATAGAGGATTTTTCGGCCAAGTAAACAACAATCCTCAAACACTCGACACTCCAAGCGCACAAGGATCAGATTTTGAAAAGATTTTAGAAGAGTTTTCTTCCTCAAAAGCCTCTCACAGCAAAGACACAACCCTTGCCTTCCCTCAAAAATTTTTCAACAACCTAAAACAGAGATTTATGAAGCTCTTTTATAGATAAAGAAGAGAGGGGGAAACAGCCGTCTACCACCGCTTCTCTGCCGAATGGAACAACAGAAAATGAATCGTCACAATAAAGGAGCAACTAGAGAAGGAGAAGGGTCAGACACGAGGCAAAGACCAACAGGTGAGCAGCTCGGTTGAGCAAAACTCGAGGAGGCAAGCACTGGGGAAGAAGAACGACGTATGGTGGAGGCTAGGGCACGGGTGAGGAGCAGGACGAGCCGCGGGATCGAGCCCTAAGATGGCTCGAACGAAGGATTTAAGTATGCGGGTGGAGCTTTAAATAAGGCTTAGGGTTTTAATAATAATATAAGTGATAAAGATATAAAATAATTTAATATTTCTTAAAAATAAAATTCAATTCGTACTTTTCAATAGTGCATAAAAAATAACAAAATTGGTGTCTATTTTTGGTAATTCTGACGTTCTGGACACGCTTGTGTTGTCCGTTTCGCCACCGAAAGTCGTTTTGACGAACACATAAATTTACATGTCAATTTTCTCGTGTCGGAAATATGGCAATATTGGTGTCATTTCCTACTAAAATTGGTGTCCCGGACGCGTTGGCGCAATCCATTTTGTCGTCGGAGGTCGTCCGGAGAAGTTCGCATTTTCACCCGTTCTTTAAGCTTAATTGAAGTCGGGCCTCGTGCAATTTTGTGAATTTTGTGCATTTGGTGTGTGTATGTGACGATAAAGTCGTAAGAAGGTTTTCCTAGGGCTTGAGGTCCTATTGGGAACTTCTCATTGAGTCTTCACACAATAGCCCTTAACCGCTCGTACATAAGACGATGGTTTTGAGACCATAAATACTAGACATCATAAAAAAAAAGAAGTGTTTTGGAATTTATAAAATGGTGGGTACCAATTTCTAGTTTTCTAAGATTATCAATAGGAACTCCTAGAGCTAGATCCTAAGACCCTAAGAAAAAGAATATTGACCTCAAAATGAGGTCAACAATGTTATTGGGAAAAGTTTGCCTACAACCACAGGTGAAGAAAATCATATATTATATAGATTTTGATAGATAATCCCTTAACATAAACCAATGTTTACCTATATTCCTGTTTTCATACACTCCAATGAAATATCTCGAGTCTCATGTATTTATCTCAACCACAACCAGAATAATACAATGTTGAATATTTAGATAAGCAATCTGTTGGCTTGGCCTTTCTTTTAAGTTCAGAAGATTCAAGTCCAGCTTTTAATAACTTAGTAAGTTAATCTTCATTTTACGTCAAATATGTCGTTACCAAAACAGTGGATTGAACCAGTCAGTGTTCCCTACCATGCCCCAAAAGACCGCACATACTCACCCCCGCATCACAAAAACTCAAAACATATCCTCAAGTAAAGGCCTGGATGGGTAAGAAGGGGAGGGCAATGCTCACTTGCTGAGAATTATTATACAGATGCAACAAATTGAGAAGCTTAGAAGCATTAATTAAACCTTGATACGCCAAGCTTTTAAAAATATGAAAGCCTCAAAGTGCCTATTAAGCTCTGTAAAGCACATAAACCACGATTTCAACAAAGTTCAGTAACATGTGCATGAGATTGTTATAGAAGATGTGCTAAGATTGTTATGCATTTAGATACTCACGCAAGTGCTCCAAATGTACCAGCAAAAACAACACCACCAGAATTCCGAGCAGCTAAAAGCGCCTAAAGAATATAAACAAGTATTATTCTAATGTACATTTTTTGCTCAAGCAAATTTATATTGGCAACTCAAACGATATGATACCTTAAGGTAGTAAATAAATGTACAATTTCATATGCAGTTTTATAAAATAGTGAATCATATAAGAATCAGTAATTTCAAGATTGAATCTAAAAAGTAAGCTTGTTGCATATACATCATTTGTTAATGAAACGTAAGAGACAATTTATAAGTTATCTAATTTACAGAAATTGATTGCACCATTCACTTCAGAGATTAAAACTGCGGAAATAAATGAAAAAAATTCTGAACAAACTAATTCTGCAGTTTCATTTACATGAAAGTGACGTGCAAGATCATAGTTTCTTCTATGCCAATTTATCACAGAATCAAAATTATTCCATCCTTCTTTAAATAAAAATAGAAATTATGGATATGATACAATTGTTCTACATTAAATTGCATGGAGCTTTGTCAAATTCACAATATCAAGAATTTATGAGCCAACTATAAAATTGCACCTTCATAATGCTTCTAGAAGAAATTATACATATAGATTGTGATTTGGAACTTCAGTAAATAGTATGGATGCCACAAGATCCTTTCAATTAACCTTGCGGTCCTTCCAATTTTCAATCTATATGGATTAGCTTCGCTATACAAAATCCAATTCTATATCCATGCTTACCCAAAGGGTAATCAGCAAGCTTCAACATCTACTTTAAGTTAGAACACATCTTCCATTGACTAAGCAAGCAATCACAACCAAGCCAAAAAACTTAAATTTAACATCCAACCTTAGATTCAAACTAATTTATGCTCAAAGGAAAAGTCACAAAGGCCTAACAAATTTTCAAGGCAAGATGAAACACCAATCAAAGATCAATATAAATGTTGAAAGAGTTCATGCTAAAGTACAATTCGTTCTTCACATCAATGCCCATGAATATTCTCAAAAATCTGCAAAGAAAAACCCTCAGCATAACATCTAAGTTAATTTTGAAGATTCGTACGGCCAATCGGATTGCAATAAACATTATTAATTTTAAGTGAGCACCATATTTTTTAAGGGATTTGTTGACCTTCACACCTATCATGCAAATGATTTATTTAAACTCGATGTCTAAGAAAAAGGATGGAAGTATTGCACAAATTTCATTCAAAAAACATCTACCTCCACAAGAATCACTCAAAATGACAACCATTCACAAAATGAATTGAGTCGATGTGTTTGGCACATTGCGAGAGCAACCCATATTACTTTATTGAATTAATTCATGTAAATCTTGTCTCCCATCATTCCACATATGTATGCCTAACCCATATCATGTGTGTGCCTCCATTTTTATCAGTTTAATACTCTGGGCAAAAGAAAAGGCTGCTTATCCTCTTATTTGCATCAACTTAGGGCAAAAGAAAAAAGACTTTTCTCTCTTCCTCAATCTTGCTCTTATTGTCACAACCCGGTCCGAGGCATGAAAGTAATCAAGACGAGAACACAAGGTCGGAAGATGGAAATTAAATTTTTTTATATTTATTTTCTACTAACATTTTAATAATGAAAGAGCCACTGGAAATTTAAATTAAAGTAGTTATAAATTTACCTTTGGTTAGGTTGTTTGCGTCTTCTATAAACATTGTCTCGTCTATTGTTCTCCTTTAATCAATAAATTAAATATGAAATGTTAGTTTAACACAACTGTGAGCTAATTAAAGTCAGTGATACACACACTCTTAGACTGCAGTAACACATTGAAAAAAAAAAATATGCATGTCAATTAAACTTTTAAT
The DNA here is from genome assembly GCA_003013225.1 of Phalaenopsis aphrodite. Lineage (NCBI taxonomy): Eukaryota > Viridiplantae > Streptophyta > Magnoliopsida > Asparagales > Orchidaceae > Phalaenopsis > Phalaenopsis aphrodite. The sequence continues at coordinate 47,126 of NEWO01000827.1, forward strand.
AAATCAGTATAAAGCATTTCATAGTTTATGAATTTGATCACTCATGATTTTCATAATGGTCAATGTATTTTACTATGATGATAATATTTTTATATCATATTATATCTGTAAAATGGTAACAACTACGCCGTCTAAAAATTATACCAGTTAAGATACTTTAATATCAATATCAAGTTTCATTTTTGTGCAGGGGTACCTTAGTGTTCCCCTGCTAGTACCATAAACGGGTGACTTTGACATAGTCATACATATACATACAATCAATCTATGCAGTTCATATCATTCACAATTTCATATTACTAAATATGTAATATTTATTATTATAATACATAAACCATTACATAATGTGAGACTAAAGTATTTATATCCAAATGACCAATAAAATTTAAGCATAAAGGAATCAATTTAATTAATTAAGCATTAATAACAATTCATGTAACTGGTTCAAAAAAGAAAAAAATGATAATATAATTTAAAAGTAAGAGTACTTAACTTTAATGTCGCGACTTTTTTATTTTCCCTTCCAAACAGAACTTCTACAACTTAAAGCTTGTTTAAATAAATCTATTATTAATATTTTATTACACAATATGTATATTAAATTCATTAATTAAAAAAAATAAACCCTAACATTTACCTCAATTATCTCATTCTTTTTGCACAAATATTAACCTCTCCCTCTAATTTGAGACTTAATAGCTTCGATCCTGATTTCAAATGCACTTAAATTTAATATTTATAAAATAAAC
>NEWO01000827.1:48814-80446 GCA_003013225.1 Phalaenopsis aphrodite
AGTTGTCGAAGCCGCAAAACAGTCGCAGCTCGACGAGGCAGGTCATGGAATGGTTGCAGCGAACGAGAGCTAGAGGAACACGACGAGATGATCTGACGCAGCTCGCAGCTCGACGACCACGCAGAAGCGACAAGACGATGAAGACGAAACAGTCAATCGCAGCTCGACGCGGCTTGCGGCTTGACATCCACAGAAGCAGCGAGACGTGACGACGTCGTACAAGTCGACGATCGCAGGAGAGATTGACGAACCCAGAATTCATCGTCGAGCACAATAGTAAAGCGGAAAGATCAAGCCAGGGAATCGCCATTGGGCGAAACCCTAGCGGAGCAGCTCGACCTCGCCACCGACGCTATATATATATATATATATATATATATATATATAATTTTTATTTAGTAAATTAAAAAATTAAAACTTCCCTTTATTTCTTTGACCGCATGCATGTTAGAATCTTACATATGAGTAGCCTCCTTCCTTATTCTCCTCTTCTCTACTCAATTCTTCTTCTCCTTTTATTTCTTCACATAAAACAAAGACGCACGAAGCTTGTTCTTACATGACGTGGCGCCGCGTGTAGGATCGTCTTCTCCTTCTCTTCCTCTGCACGTCAGCACGCAGAGCCTCTTCTCCTTTGTTAGGGCTCGAGTTCTCTTCTCCTGCATGAACACAATGATGCCTGCAAGCTTTCAGCTTCGGCTCCCAAGCATGGCTCTTCCCCCTTCACCAGCTTTAGCTTGTTGATGCCTTCATCTATACAAATCGAATACAGAGATCGCTCGATTCATTCTTCCCATACTCGTCGTCGACGTCTTCACTCTGATGAGAGCACAAACATTTTCCCTAGACGCACGTCAGTCATCTTCCTCCACAACACTCGAAGTTCCAAATGGAATCGAATCTCGTAAGATAACCACAAGACTTCTGCTACTTCTCCCGCTCTCGATCTCCCTTACTCTCCGTAGCATTTTCTCTAACCATTTAATTTCTTGATACATAAGATATTTATCTTCCTATAAAACATAATATCTATTAGCTTCGCCAGTTTATCTTTAAAAGTGTCTATATCAATTTTGAAAATTTCGCCAAAGATATCCTATTGTACTAGTTAGATCCAATGACATACTAGAATAGATTCTAGAATAGCATCTCATAATTTTTGCTGTTTACATGACCTAAACTTTAAATATTTGGAAAGAAATACATAATTATGAACATTTTCTGCTTGTCTTTTGCACTTGTATCATTTTAATATTGCAAGAAACCTCTGCCCTTCCTTAATCTATGTTGTCTTTAATTTGCAACCGAGAAATTACAATGGTGCTTAGCATGCAACACATTTTGCACTTTCATTAAAATCACCATCTAGAAGGTAAAATGCAAAGAAGATGTAAAAAAAAAGGTATAAAAATTAGGAAAAAGGCTGATGTTATTTTAGCCCAACTTGTCTGCGATAAAGTTTGTCAAATTCTTGAGAGCAAGACACATAAAAATATACACTTACAGCAATAAAAAAGGTTTTGTCACCTAGCTCAGAAAAAAAGATCAACAAGAAAGCCTGCAAAGAAAATTATTAAGTGTCATCTGTTTGATCAAAACAGTAAAGTTAGCGTCGTGAGTAAAGCGCCATAATATAAGCTGAACAATGAATGCAACTAATAAACTAGCAAAGAATGAAACTCTTAATAGGATCATGTTGGAATATAAATCATCAAAAATGCCATATAAAATAGAACAAATTATTGACTCAATTTTTAAGCAGGTGACATGTAATTTATACAATGGATACCATTCTTCATTATTCACTTTTCTCTCTTATGAGAAAAAACTACATTGTTCAAAGAGAGAACCATTAGGGAGTAAGGAACTAGATGGAACATAAGTTGAGCAAAATATATCGGCGGTTAAACTCATTTTTCAACATTAAAGCTAAGCATGAGTAAGTGGCAACCACTCGATATGTAAAACAATTCATTGCAGAACTGAACCCAAAAGTCTCTTATTTCATACAGTCACTCTCACCCGTGGATGATCTCAACACAACCATCACTTCCCCTCAAGCACTTAGCACGCTAAACCACATAAACCCATTATAGCAGTCATCATACCTTATATTTTGATCAACAAGAAAAGATCAAGACCTACAACAACCAAAAATTGCATGAATTATGTGATCCCAACGTAACCATCAACTCTAATGTCACTTGTTAGGGAGTGAGGAACCAAGGTAGATTAACCTTAAGACATGTACTAGCGGACAAACCTATGTTTAATCCAAAAACTTAGGCTATTAAAAAAGGCCTACAACCCCATATTTGAACATTTCAATAGGGCACTAAATCTTATGTTTGTTGACCTTATTTTTAGTGAGGTCTCTTCTTCTTCTTCTTAGAGCCTAGGATCTAGCCTTTAGGGTTTCCTACCAACTCTCTTAGAGAACTAGCCTGGGGCCCACACCAATTAGAAATTCGACCCACTTCTTTACTCCTCGCAGTTTCATGTGACTGGATCTAAAATCCTCAACGCTTAGTTGAGTCAATTAAAACCAGCGTGAAGAAACTCGAGTCGAGTACCCTTAGGATTTGAAATCCTAGGAAAACTCATTGCGATCTCCAAGCGCTTACAGGATGCACGAATACCACAGTGCACACAGCACGCACACAATTATCAAAGTTCAGGTCACCTGCACCCGTAGGAGGCTCTACGATCAATCACAAGCGATTATTTCAAAGGAATTCAAATTTGATACGTTTTCGACCCGATCGTCAATGAAGTCGTCCGGATAATCTCGGATGATGAAACGAACCACGCCGGCACGTCTAGAACGTCAACTTTAGCTAGGAAGGACTCTCACTTCGATATGGTTTTGTGCACGAGCGAGAGGAGCACAACTCGAGAATTTTTTTAAACATTATTTATACCTTGGGGGGATATGTTTGGCAATATAAGATCGATGGGGTCTTTTAACACGGGAAAAATCCTTAATTAGTTGCGGTCCTTGCTTGATTTGGTCCCTAATCGGAGACTAGGCTCCTCTCGCTCGCTGCTCCTCTTGGTTCCATCTCCGGGATTTAGCCCTAATCGTGTCTTCCTTCGTGTTGGTCCACTCCCTTCGCGTAATGAGGAGTTGACTCTTCCCCTCTCGACATCCTCTACTTGAAATCTCCTCTTTTCAAAGCTTTCTGCTTCCTCTCGCTGCGCAGGAGCCCATTCGGGATAGGGTGACTAGGTGTGTGTGTTCCATGGGTCACGAATGGGGGAATTTCTCTTCCTTCTCGATCTTTCTTCGTTGTGGCCTCGGCAACAGCGTTTCTTTTTCTTTCGGCTGGGTGTTGTGTTTTGTCGAAAGAAGTCCTGCGAGCTCCTCTTTCTCCCGGGGGCGCGGGCGTCAAAAAACTCGGTGGGGAAAGTTCTCGATAGGGTTACGAAACTTGGAGCGTGGGGAAACTCTGCCGAAATTTATTCTCGGCTGAAAGTCTCTGTACTTAGAGTTTAATGGTTTCGGCTGATATATCATGCTTGAATCGTTGTTGGTTGTTGGACCTTTAGCTGGTTGAAGTCATTAACATTTTCTGTTGGCTTTAGTTAGTACGCTTCATTTCGTTAGTGGAGGTCGTAGTTTATGGAAGGCATGTTTTAATTCCTATACATGTGCAAGCCTTCTCCTTCTGCTTTTATTTTTTTTGTACCTGTATGTTGAAGGCTGCGGTCTTCTCTCTTTTCTCCTTACTGAGTTGATTTAGTATGAAGGGAAGGTTGGTTGTGTTGGGCCGGAGTGGGGATGGGGGGGGGGGGCTTACTTGCGTCTTTGTTTCCTGTTACTTGCCCTTTTCGAAATGTATGCTGAAGTAAATTTTTAGTTTTGAGAGCTCATCTTTGTTTCCCTGCTCCCTGTTACTCTCCTATTCAAAATACATGTTGAATGGAGAATTAGTCTTTTAAAGCTTTTGGGACTTGTTTTGATGCCTCGGTTTTGTTTCCTAGCTGCCCCCCCCCCCTTTGTTCGAAATACATGTTGGATGGAAAATTTAGTTTTTAAAGCCCTTGGAACTTGTTTTGGTGGCTCAGTTTTGCTCCCTTTGTTGTTCTTGTTCGAATACATGCTGGAATCTGTTTTGTGTTTTGAGTAGTTGGTTTTGAGGCTTGGTTTTATTTCCTGTTATCCCCCTCTGTGGTTGTCTTCTCTGTTCGAATATTGTGCAGCTGACATTCACTTTTCTGAGGCTTTTTAGAGCTTGTTTTAGGGGCTTGGTTTTATTCATTGTTGCTGCCCCTCTATTCAAACCATATGTTGGATGAAATGTTGTCCTTTTTGAGATTTTGAAAAGGTTTGTTTTAGGGGATTTTACTTTGTTCTTCGCTGCTCTTCACTCGTTCGAGGCACCTGCAGTTGTTGATGTTTGATTATCAAACTCGTATAAGCCTTGTTTTGGGGACCCGTGTTGCTCCTCCTGGTTGTGAGCCTTCCTGTTTGTGGTTCTCTTTGTATTGGGACTGGTGGCTTCCCCTTATGGCTGCTTCTACCCGTGAGCTTGTGGTTGTTGGTTTGGGTTTGGTGGCTCCTCTTGCTGCTCTTACCCGAGGCCCTTTGTTTGTGCCTATCGGTTCCTTTGTGCACCTGTTGATAGTTCCCACGTTTGGCTGGGGTTGTTAGCTCCCCTGCTGCCCCTGGTGGTGAGCACCTGTTTGGCTTTCCTTTGTGTTGTGTTGGGTTTGTACGTCACTGGATCTGTTGGTTTGAGGCGGAATTGAGTGCTTTAACCCTTCTGAATTGAAATATTTTAATACTTATGTTTGGAAGAATTCAGATGTTCCTTTTCGATGAACAATCTATTGAATGTTGGAAGATTCCTCGATGTTGCGTTGGACTCATACCTCATGAATGCTTTAATGTTGGTGAAACGGAATGCTTTAATCCTTATGCTTGGAAGAATTCAAATGTTCCTTTTCGAGGAATGGACTATTAGATGTTGGGAGAGAATTCAGGACTCAACTCTCGGGGCCGAATTGATTTCAATAAAAAAAAGAGGAAAAAAAAAGAGAAAGGAGAAGAAAGGGGAGAGTTTCTTTTGGCATTTTAGAGAAGGCTTAGGGACAGCCCGGAAATCTCTATAATAGGTCTTTTAAGGTGTGTCGGAGTTAGCAACTGAGGAGTGTGCCCATCTCATTGCTCATTTAAGAAGTCCCACCAGTTGGATGTTTTAGGCTAATCCTCCTACCACTTTGACTTTTCCTTCTAAATTGTCTTTGGAGGCGGGTTGGTCTCCTTTTGCATTTCTTACTTTTTGGTTCATTTTTCCTTGCTTTATGGTTTGAGTTTTAGGTGTTTATGTTCGAAACATAAATGCATTCATATAGTTATGGTTATATGTGAAATCATCAAGCAATGTCGTAAGTTGGACGGTCGTTTTTGGGTATTAGGCCTTGATGATAAAGACATTCGGTGGTAGAGCAGAATAATGGTCTATCCTACAACATCAGGACTCAATTCCGGGATCCGGTGAAACGTAGGATGACGATATTATTCATCGACACTAGACTAACAGGGCACCATTACCTTCTTAGGTTGTTGGTGGTCCTAACCCCAGCGGTGCGATTGATTTGTGGATAATCATAATTTCAATAAAAATAAAATGATAAGTGCAGATACGATAAGAACAGATACACTTCTTTCAAAATATTTTGACTACCAAAAATTGATACTACTTTTCTTCTATGCATGAAACTCGTATATGCATGCCAAAATATAAATTTTAAATAACAAAATTTGATTGTCTATCTGTCAATCGCCGGTATTAGGCTAAGGAGTATCCACCGGAGTTGGTATAGTATAACACTTTTCTAGTTGAATGTCGGGCTCTATACATACGGATGACCGATAGTTAACTTCGGAGTCCCTCGAGAATACCTAATTCGGAGTCTAGTCCGACCTGAATGCTTACGGCTTTCTTTCTTTCTTCGGATTTTTGGGTGTTTTCCTAAGTTTTTTCTTTTTATCGAAATCGGATCTTTATGTGCTTTCTTACGGTTTTATCAAAATCTTTGTAAAGCACTTGTGATTTCCTTTTTTCAGTTTTTACTCGTGTTTCTCGACAGTTTTCTTAGAGTTACTTTGGGTCATCTGTCGCCTTTTCTCAAGTTCTTGCAGGAGTTGCCAACCCGTCAGGTATATAGGTTTGTTTTACGTTTACAGCATTTACTTTTGCTACTGCACGCTTTCCGGTGTATACACATAATTCATTCCTGTAATACTATTGTTTACTGTTTATTGTGCCACATTGCATGTTCCCTTTTATAACTCATGTTGTTTCTACAGACTTGCAGGGGACTTTTAGGTTAGAGGACAGTAGAACACCCGGTTTAGGAGGAACCCTATAGCGAGCCACTGACCCAACAACTGTACATTTATACACACCACAACCCTAAGCCTCTAATTGATATGTTAGGAGCTTAGAGTAGTCTTCCCAAGAAGCGAAACGTGGAAGCAAGCGGACGGAGAGCGACGATCGAGACCACGACGACAAGGAGTAGGATGTCTCCTTAGAGTTAAGGTCCAATCGTAGGATACTTAGGAAGTCACCGGGGTTCTCCCTGGATCTGTGACATCTCCTACCTTTCACTCCACTGACTCCTAAAAAATAACTGTTCATATTAGAGTCATTTCTCCCTTTAATTTCCTCATATTTATCATGAAAACCTAAGCTTTACAATCTTGAAGACAAAACCACTGATTTTAATTGAGAGTCTTCTTAAGTGATTTCAGTCATTTAAGATGTAATTAACTATAGGGGTTTGTCTCTATAGGAAACTTAAGAACCCAGCTTAAAATAAACCTTATTTAATCTCTCGTATTAAATATGAAAACTTGTCGGTCAACATAAAGGTTCGCAAATTAAAACGGATGTCATTAAATCTTTAGTTTATTTAATCGAGATACGCTAGTAAGTAATATGTCTATCCCTTTGGATAGATGTATCACTAACGGTGTTGTGCTCGATCATTTAAACTATTGCAGATATGAGATCGGTTCGGTCTTGTATTTCAAAAAATTAAAATATTACTTTTTTTTCAAATTAAATTAAACCTTTTTTAAAATCAGGCGTCGGGATATCCATTCCGGCGGCCGATAATTTCTAATTTGGCGACCAACAATGCTCTCATGAGCCTTACAATGAAAATAAGTCAAACCAAAATCTAAGCCTGTGGAATGTAAAGCCCCAAACACACCACAAAAGGAATGGTAGATTATCACTATTTTAATTATTTAAACTAGATGAAAGCATAACGAACTGCTATTCAATGTCATCACCATCATTAGCCTTGGCACAACTATTTGGAGCAAACACTTGGAACCTTAAATTTAGAGGAAGAGGCGATTTGGGATCACTTTTACCTCTTGTTTTTTCTTTTTTTTTTTATTTATGTTTTACTTTGAAATAAAACATATTTCTTAGTAGTGGTTATTTTTGAAAACACTCAAAACATTTAAACATTGTTTTGAGTATTGTTAAAAAGAAGATTAATTCAATTTTAAAAATAAAAAATAAAACGCTAAAAATACACCTGATTAACATTTTCTCAAAATAAAAAAAAAAAGATAAAAATGATCCCTAATAAACCCTTTGTAAGCAGGAACTAAATTTTTACTGCAGCAAGCTATATCCAAAATAAAACAGCGACCGAATGTTATCTGCTATGTTCAAGTTCCCAATATGATTATAATCTACTAGAACATCTCAATTGTAGCAGCAAAATTAAACGCAGTAATAAGTGTATTTAAAACTACAGTTGTTAACTTTAAAAATTACTCGTAAAAAGCCAAAATTAATTAAAAAAATACTCCCAATAGTCATATGAAAGAGCAAAAAATAATTTTAACAATTTTCTACCAAGAAAATGTTCTTTAGAGGGCATGAATTTTATCAAAATAAATAAAAAAAAAAGAACATGGAACAGCAGTCATGACTTCTTTAAGCAAGTAAATTACAACAAAGTACCAAGGAAGCTTTCCTAACTGAAGCAAAACCTGTATTAATATCACCCAGATCCTCAAAGAAGGAAAGAGACGGCAATCCGTGACTAAATTCTGGGGCAGCAATCGCCTGCTGATATGCTTGAAAAGTGAGGATACCAATAAGGAGTGCCATTTTTGATCCATCATGAAATTTAGGGAATGAAGCCATATGATGCCTCTCTATGATTTGTTGAATTTCATCAATCAAGTATCCAACTTTATTCTCCTCCAGATTCAAAAATTCAGACTTTTTAATGCATCTAAACTTCTGCAGAATTGCAAAAACAAACAATCTAAACGCCAAGATTTTTGGGAGATAATTTATAAAAGTGAAAAGTGGAAAATTTTATAGTAGCCTACGATCAGTACAAAATCAAACTATAGAACTTCATTTCTCTAGATCATATTTAAGCAACCAAAGATAATTAATAGTACTTTAGAAGAACTGTATTAGATTTTTGGCCTCATATTTTACGGCCAACCATAAAGTCCATTACTGAAAATATAAAAACTAGCCTTAAAAGCAACCATCAGGCATCAGGTAAAGGAGGAAAGAAGTAAATAATTTGTTATAAAAGAGTTTCACTTAGGCTCTTTAATATAAGAAACTTCTGTAATATTCTACAAAATTGTAAGGCCTATTTTATACCAAAAACATCATGCTAATTATTTGAAGTCACCAGATAAATATGTTGGATAATTTCATGGCAGTTTCTATAAGTTAAATGGACCAAAGTGCAGACACTGAAAGAAGGGATCAGATTAACCAATTTTTGAGAAATGATGGAACAATGTGCCGATAAAAAAGTAGTTTTGATTGATATTAGATGGAAGGCAATCAAACAAAGCATAAAAATGGTTTCCATAATAGTTGTCGCCTTCTCCTCATGTTAGAAAATTGCATGATGCTGCCCTTAAAACAGTAATCTTAAATGCTAAATGAAACAGACTGAACCGTTTGTGGAAATCCTACTTCATCACATTTGTAGTAATCAAAAAGGTCAAATTTATCTGATTTAGCAAAGTAAGGGGCATTTACATACATACCACACAATTCTTATGTATTTACATATCTAACACCTAAGCATTCATATTTACACGCATACCACTCAAATTTTCAACTTCTCACCAAAAATACCACCATCACTATCTTCCTAAAGTGAATAACACACAATTCTTATCTGGTTTAGCAAAGTAAGGGGCATTTACATATATACCACACAATTCTTATGTATTTACATATCTAACACCTAAACATTCATATTTACATGCATACCACTCAAATTTTCAACATCTCACCAAAAATACCACCATCACTATCTTCCTAAAGTGAATACACCTTATCAATTATAATTTTATGACACCAAAGTGCTATAAATGTAAATATCAAATTTAGGGTGTTAGATATGTAAATACATAAGAATTGCCATGCATGTAAATTTCCCTTACTTTAAAATATGGGATCTACTCTCTAGAGAATAAACTTAATGACGAGTATAACAAAATAAAGCTAGCTTCATTCTTCCAGAGACAAGCATCTAATTCACAAAAATTCGCATATAATAACACTTTTCTATAACGCAAAGAATAGAAGCCATAAAAACTAATACGCTAGGCAGAAGTCTCTTAAAAAGTTTAAAAGTACAAAAAATGAATCAAAAGCAAAAAAAATGTTCAAAACTACTAGAAACCACATAACATGAGATTAGAAAGGTACCATATCACGCTTCTCTCCGTAAATGTGCCCTGATGACGGAATCTCTTCCTTCATATGTTTAATACTTCGTACTGAAAACCTGAAAATTCATCATTTGCCCAACAATATTATAGAAAAGTTTTAGCAATCCATTTCATTGAATTACTTTAAGAATAAAAAAAGTTTAGCTTAATTTTTTATACTTGATTGTGGGAGAAATGAGAATACTTTATTTTTTATTGCCTTCTACCAAGGATGGATCTGATAGGACCAACATTTATTAATTTGTAACGCCCAAAATTTTACATCTTTACAAGTCATGGAGAAATTTTGGGTTAGGATACGTATCTGAATATATTCCTTCACATGCATGAGATTTCAAGGAGATGGTTTTATGGATAAGAAGCAATTTACTTAAAAAGATTTAGAATAGTTTTAGGTTCAAAAGACATTTGTAATTTTGTTGTTATAGATAAACTTCAATCTAATTTTTGTTTTGAATTCTCACAAGCAAATCATTATAAATAAAAGATCAAAAGGAGTCAATTTGCACGGGATATTTTGAGCCCTAATTTTTCTGCCTAGCGAGAGGGTGAGCGTGTGTGTGTGTGTGTATAAAGACCAGCCCGAGATTTGGCATTAACCAAAACGGGAATAAAAGATTAGATGGTGAAATCAAATTTTTTTATTTGTATTTTCTATCACTATTATTTAATGATCCAAAAAGTAAAAAAAAACCATTACTGTTAAGAAATAAAATTAGAGCAATTATAAATTTACCTTAGGTCAATGATACCAGAGTTAACCCAAACACCAACGAAAAATGCAAATTTTATTACTGAAATCAAATAAATATTACAGCTAGGCAACTGAAACAGGAAATAACAATACACACAACACATAACACGCAAATATGGTGAATCTTAGGTGGTGGTTGTCGTTAGGGGGTTTGGAGACATAGCAGCAAGGTAGGGAAGAGGATTTCGAGCTGCGGATGAAGGCGGCAGCCATTATGGATTGCTTGAACAGCAGTGCAGTAAGCGAAGGCAGCCCAAATAGTAGCAGTTTGTTGTTTGGGAGTAGAACAACGAGGGAGAAGGGGAAAAGGGGCAGCAATAGCAATGTGGAAAAGCGGGACACTGGTGAGTATAAGGTAGATGGGCTAGAAGGTTGGTAGGTGGTTTAGAAAGGCAACAAGGAGGTATGGGGGCAGCAGAAAATAGCAAAAGTGTTGTCCTTGGGGGTGGCTGCAGCAGTTATGGCGACGGCAACAATGAAGAAAAGGTTGTCGAAGATGGGAAATTTGAGGATAAATACCACCTCAAGAGCGAGATAAAACTGGAATGTCATTTGACCTTTGGAGGATAATTAACACCTCGGAACAAGGTACAGCAAGAGCACCACTCACCCTTGGATACAGCCCTAGACAGGAAAGAAAAGGAACACCAGCAGCTATCATAATAGAAAACACAATCAAAACTGAAAGCCTAAATAATAGGAATCAAGATTACAGTAATATGATAACTAGGGGTGGGTCCCTCTACTTGAAAGAGGCGGTACTCACTTGTAAGAGCAAGCAAGTTCTTACGGACATTGGACCAGACCATTTGGATGCGCCCCAACACTCGTGATAACACATCATTGCGGAAGATGCTCAAGCATCAAACAAGTACTCGGCGTTTTCTATAGATATTCCCTTCTCTATTAAACATCTTCTAATCAGAATTATTAAAGATGAGATGTTAATTTAAAATAAAATGAGTTATAACAACTAGCGAATACTCCCATTTCTAAATTATACTAATAAAAAGAAAAATAAAATAATATGCATGAAAGTTAAACTTTTAATAAATTAGTTAAAGAGCATTTGACAATTTATATTTATGAATATGATTGATCAAAATATTTCAAAACATTTAGCCCTCCATATAATTATTTAAATATAGTGAAGACTTCAAACAAATATTTAAATAAACACACCCAAATTAACTTGTTGTAGTCATCAATAGAAAACAAAAAAAAAATGAAAACCCAAATAGAAGGACAGAACTTTTGACTACATATATTTTAATGGACCAAGTCAAAATAAGCACTCGCTTGAGAAGTATTAAAACAAAAGGAAGTGGCATGATGAATTTTACCATATTCACAGGCTTCATACTCAAATTCAAAAATAAAAATGAAAGATAAGTGAAACCCCTAAGATGATGTTGGTGACCAAGACAGATATTCCACTAGTAAGACAAAATAATGGGGAATAGATCAATGGCTCGTATTATGATCATGAAATACATATTTCCACTGGAAAAAGTTTATTGATTAGTTATGGGACTTGGTAAAGCAATTTATAGATAGCAGGTTTGTAGGAACAATACTAATCTATCATGAAATGTGAAAAAATCATTTTGAGATGAGCCCCACTGATCATTATGCCCATAGCTAACAGACACAGAAAAACATCACCAAACTTTATGTCAGTCATGTTCGCATATATTGCTTTAACCATATAATAGTTATTACCTATTTATTGTTCTCACTTCTTCAAAGCCATACAATCTCTTGTGATGTGCACTACCAGCAATAGATTTTTTTTTTTTTCCTTAACAATAGATTTGCCTTTAGAGGTAGACCTTTTCTGCATAGTTCTTCCCCTCCTGAACAATCCCTAGCCCTATTTTTGTCCACCAACACACTAAAGCTTAAGAATTACATCACGAGATAAATGAAAAACATCTTCTAAGCATAAGATAAGATATTTCTTCGATACAATATGGTATTACAAAAAAGTTTATAAGAGATGATTCTCAACATCCACAATCACATCAATATTCCTTATAATATTAAAAATAAACTAAATCCATTCAAAAATGATTCTAAGTTTCCATACACTTTGGCATTCTTAATAAATAAATCTCGACTTCAAGTCACGATAGGCTAACTAAAGACTTCTACTAGGCCGCTAATACTCGACTATTTGTACCCGATGGTTGGTACTCGGCCACTCGTACTTGGCTATACATACTCGGCAAGTCAATTGAGCCGGGGAATTTGGCAGCCCGCCTTAGTACGCCATCCGACTCTTGAGCCATAATTTGGTGAGGTAGCATTCTCCTATACATGAAGAATATTCAGATCTTGAGTCAAGCCAGCAAATGGCTATTGCAAAAACAAGGTCTCTATGAATTAGACATTGAATTCTGGATAATGAAGCATTTAGTCGCCTTAATACTTCACAAAATATAAAATTGCTGCATCTGTAGATATAATAACACAAAAGTAAACAAAAAAATATTTAATTGATAGCATTTTCGTCTAATAAAACTGACTTCTGAAGAAAACTGAACCAATCAGTCCCTTACTCCTCCTTGTAGGATTTTCTTATAAAAATCGCTCTATTTTCCAAATTTTATTGTTGCACACGAACATCAAACTAGTTCCATCGAATCGAAGTATTCATATTCTTAAGATAGACAGGTCAAGATACAGCGAACTTTGCCTTTTAGAAACTTCCAAGTTATAAGAAAATTGTAAATCATTCTTACGCTCAAACATTTCAGGACAAACAAGTATACTGCAGTGCCTCCAGATACACTCCCATACAGAAGGAATCAATAAGAGCCAGCCACAAACTCCAGGCATTTCCCTTTGATTTCACTTCCATGAAGCAGAACACGACCTTCAGGGACACCATTTCCATGATTGATGATCCCAAAAACAAGCAAGAAAGAACTACACTTCACCGTTTACTAAGGACTAGAAGGCTTTGTTTAGATTTCAGTAAAATTATGAAAATTAAATTACGAACAAGTAATCTAGGGATTAATTATGAATCAGCGACGAATGGTTTGATATTTTCAGCTCTTTCTTTCTTTCCTTCCTCAAAGTTCACAGCATCAAACAGAGACTCGGGAAGAAAATTTACTTGAATGAATTACAGCCAGAGCGCCACTTCGAGGCCGAGGAAGACGTAAACTCAAAGCTCGGCGGCTTCCATAACTTGATATGACTGAATGACGAGGGAAATTGTGTCGTTAAGGCCTCGCATAGACATAGGGTTTTCATCTCTCTTCCAGCCCTTGCTCCCGCAGGAAGAAGAGAAACCGACGTTGAAGGTTTCCCAGCCTCTCCCTTGCGATTCCACGATAAGCTTGTTCTACGAAATTATCAAGATTTAACGGTCCACTATCTTGATGGTCCGGTCAATAAATATTCAAATTATTTCAAAGTAATTTTAAAAAAAATAATATTTTTCTTACTATGTTATATGAAATATTTTAATTAAGAATACTTTACTAACAAATATTTTGAATAATACTTCAAATCATAATTTTTAGGCATTTATATATCCATTTTTTATTTAAATTTTCTTTTTTAAAACTTTTAATCAAAATCAAAATATTAAATTGATTAATATTGTAATAATTAGTTGTTAAAAAAATTAAACCAATTCAATGATTTTAACTCTGGTTCTAACGGATCGCATCCTAATTTCGTGTAGAAATAATTTTGAGTCTGAATCGAATCAATAAAAAATAATTTATTGTTCAATCAATGAGGTCAATAAATTATATTCAAATTTTAAAATCATCGACGACACTCCAAATTTTTTTTTGCCAATTCTAAATGTTATATTTAACTATCTTCATTTATAATGGGTTTTAAAACTTATAATGCAACTTAATTTTTAAGTTTTGCATTCACTAGGTTCTCAAATAATTTATCATGACACTCAAATATCAAAGATTATTACTTTATAGTTTTAAATTGGTTTGATGCATGCTAGAGAATTTGCGGCGATAGAGTAATGAATTGTCGTCATAGCATTACATGTGAATTCAGCCCACATTTAGATAAAAGTGACAGGCAGATATATCTGAAGATTTTACATAGAAAACTTGAAAAGAGAAAAAACTACAGGGTCTAGCCCAGTGAGAACAATCTAATATGAATCAAAGATGACACCTACAAGCTCTTGTCCCAAAGGTGGGAAAGGACTACACAATTCCTCAAAGTATAACATTTGTTGCTCAAAGACCGAGAGTGATTCCAACCAAGAGTAGTTGCCCATACAGCCATACTTCAATACACAGTCTTCGAGGTATATCGTTTATTGCTCTGTCGGGTCCTTCGTTAAACTATTTGTTATTCACATGACTTCAAAAATAAAATAAGAAAAAGCGTATTAATACAAATCACGTATTGAAAAAACTATAAATTTACCGCATAAAACATATATTTGGCCTAAAGTTCTAATTCAATTACATTCACTTAGATTTATATAATATAACTATAATACTATAATAATTTGTTTTAATTCCTATGGATAAATCTCAAATATAGTTTGATATTTATCCTAATTATTTCCTAAAGATAACAAAATATTTTGTTAGATAAAAGTCATTATATCAATACAAATGAGGTAGAAAGCTATACTAAAATTTTATCATGTGTATATTAAAAGTCATTATATCCTCTGTGACCAATGATATATTTAGGTGCGACCTCGTAGGCTGTTAGAATATGTCTTGCTGGAGGAGAGAGCCAGCCATGTAACTAAAATTTGAAAAGAGTAGTTGCTCCTCCTTGGCTTGTAGGGTGCTTTAATTAAATTAATTTTGTATATAGTAATTAATTAAGATAATCAATCATTAAGCAAACAATAATGATAGATAGAGGTGGAGTAGAGTTTTGAGTAAGATAATAAGTTTATTAGTTTTTAAATATAATAATAAAACATGGAATAAGTAATTATTTGATTAATTTGCCCCAAGCTAGTGAAACATTTTGACTTATCAAGGATTAAATTGGATTTAATTATGTCTAGATTTGAAATTGATTTGAGGACTTTTGGGTTTTATTTTGAGCTTCAAATGAGTTTTGAGTCAATTTTTTGTTTCTACAGTGTCACTCCAATATCGATCGAGTCCAATTGAAACTATACTCGAAAGGAATATTTGGATAAAATATAAATCTTACATAATAATTTGTATATTTGTATATATAATTAATTTTAAAAATAAAAATAAGTAGACTCAAATTTAATATTAATTAGAAAAGTGATTAGATCAACATAAAAATTAAAATCATATATTTCGGTGCACTATAAGCTTATAATTTTCTTATTATATATATATTAATTTATGATGAATAATTTAATTTATAAAGTATTGCTAGCTGTGAAATATTTGATTGGTTGGAATCATAATAGGAGATATTTTGCATGTTTAAAGACAGCTGACACTGAAACATTGCAATTTTTATTAAATCTGTGTCATATCGTCGACCAACATGAACTTCATAGTACTTTTAAGAGAAGCAACCAACAGAAATCTCTGAAGCATAAAAAACAGTGTATAATTAGCATCAATGCATCATACCGCCAACCAAAACATTATAGCATCCTATTAGACTTAGGGCCTTAGTAGCTTGAGATGACGGATCCATGAAATTCTGACTTGGCTACTTCTACCTGATCAGAACTCTCACATTGCTTTAAAAATCTTATTGAGCATGGTCATTTCTTTGACGTATCGTTATTGTCATCTAGCAAGCCTCACTTAGCTGAAAGGTTGCTTCCCGTTAGGGATGATCCAACTTGATGGCCCAGTTAGCATATAAGGCTTTAGTTGTCAATGAGTGTCCGTTAGTTTGGGTGTGAGATACTCTTTCTAAGCCTTGACAGCTTAGTATAGGCTTTAAAGCACTGAGATTTCCCTGCTTAAGACAACCATTTCCCTTTTGATTTGCATATTTTAGTAGTTATCATAATGTGCAAGCAAGTTTTTTTTTTTATTAAGCGAGTATTATTTGGTATCCCCTAAGATGTAATAAACCAAAGGTACATGTTCCTTCAGGAGTTACTCTTAAGCCCAGAACAAAGAATAAAAATCTTTGATTTCTCTAGTATGTTGGTTACTTATGTTAGGGCTTTCTTCTTAGATATGGGTTCAAAATATTTTTCTTCGATTACTTTAGACATATGACTTTGGCCTATTGTACAATGATCGCTTGAATAAAAGTTCTCCATGTTCTTTAATATTTGTTTGTCTACTCTCATCTTATTGTCTTATTTTTTTATGTCTTTCCTTATTCAAATCATTTTGTTGATTCATAAAGAAGGATATTATAAATGAGATTAAAACGACAATGAATAAAAAACCTCGCAACTCTGAGTTCCATCAAAATAGAAGAAAACAATTTCCTCCAAGTTCCCCATTCCCACCTTCTCTACTGATTCAATTGATGACCTCAAAGAAAGCCAGCTGGCCTCGCCTCTCTTAGACAGAGGGATGAAGCCTGAGGAAGAGGGATAGAGGAATCCCTGTTTTGACTAACGTTTTGATGACCACTCAACATCCGATTCAAAAATGTTTGGAGTTCGCTCCTCTTAGCTATTCTCCCTTGAAGGCCCTATGTTCATTAAAGTAGGTTTTCAT
Source organism: Phalaenopsis aphrodite (assembly GCA_003013225.1). Taxonomy (NCBI): domain Eukaryota; kingdom Viridiplantae; phylum Streptophyta; class Magnoliopsida; order Asparagales; family Orchidaceae; genus Phalaenopsis; species Phalaenopsis aphrodite. The sequence goes on from NEWO01000827.1 coordinate 65,961, forward strand.
TTAATCATGATTAATTCCCGAGTGATAATATTTTGAATGAAAACTATTGTTTCAAAAAAAGAATGGATCAGATATGAACCTGGAGCAACCCCGAACACCTAGTCATCCTCTTCTGCATCTTCCTTAACCACTTCCCTTGCAACTTTAGAAATGGCAGCCTTTCTTTTCCTCAGCTCTTTTTATGAGATTTAAGAAATCTTCTTAATTTATTGACCCTCCTCCACCCATGCATTTTGGCCCACTACTCAGGAGTCATGGCACCAAACCGTGCGTCGTTCAACCCCTGGTTCATTTTCATAGGTTTAGCATACTTAAAAATTGATAGGTGTTTACCACAATAGTAGATACATGTCACAAGACTCGCGATGGGACTACCTTCTACTTTGTATTGTACAAATCTTTAGTCGGTCGTGTAGCGACTCAACAGTCTTCGCAGATACTGCAGAGGAACCAAGACTTTCAATCTTTGATCTTTGTTTTCTTAATTGACTATGTGGAGCTTATGAGTTGATCCATAAAGGATCTAAGTGTCATGCTCAACCTTGAAAGAGAACACGTAAGAAACTGCTCATGGGACTAGGGGATCTCCATAAGGTAGAAGTTGATCTCAATTGTCTTGACGACCGCAGTTGAGTTTGGATTTATTTATACGGGATGACTTTGTAGTGTTTTGCAGTCAATTGAATCTCATGATAGAAGGGAACTAAATATGTACATAAAAAATATGCATGCACAAATCTAGAGCAAATTCAACTGTTCTTGCTTATGAACACCAAATGATAGTGTATCAGAATACTCAAAAGAGGGAAACACCAGGTGTCATTTCCTTTGGTCAAAATTCCAAGCCAACCAAGTGGAAGAAAAATCAAACAAATAAATAGAAGGAGCCAAATCTGAGGGATAGTCGTTCATAATCAGCTTCCTCAGCCAATTCCAGAACTCCTCATAAAAGGGCCAAATGGCCTCCCCACATAGAACATCCTTCTGATCTTCTGAGAATGCTCCTTTTCCAAGAAAAGCTACCGATCAGATCATGTTGGTACATTTGTCTGATGACCCAAGTTTGCCCTAACAACAAGAGGGTTTTTCCTCAGAATTCTCTCGATGGGGCAGATTGACAACCGTTCAGGTGACCAAATGTTTGCACGTTGACCAAATGCTTTCAACTGATTGAACTGTAAGGTTACCAGGTCATCAGATGCCCCTCTACAAGCAATTACAAATACAAAATAGTGTTAAGATTGATTATGAATACACAAGGTGTCGGAGTCGATTATGAATATGAAAATATGACATAATATCTTGTAACATCTCCATTAAAATAAGAACAAACATGTAAATTTACACTAGATACCTCTGAAATCCATAAATATGTGGTTATTTCTACAATAAGAAATGAATGAAGTTACTCTAGCAAAAGTCGTGTTAATGTGAACACACGCACACACACACACACTCTCTCTCTCTCTTAATCTCCCTCTCTCTTTTTCACTCTGTACTACACTCTTTACTTTGGGTGTGTCTAGATTCAACATTCTCATTTATAGTCAATTGGACTAAACAGAAAAAAGACTAAATCAACTTTACATATAATTTTAAAAGGATAAATTATAAATTCAAAAACACTAAGATTTTATATCACTTGAATAATTAAAAAAAATACAGTGTTAATCAAGATTTTAATGTTCAAACTATAAATAATAGACAAAATGAATAAACAGGTAGAAATACTCTGCTAATATTTATTCTTTAATCGATCAATAAATGTGCATAAAAAACCTGCTCCACCAATTACGGGCAAGTTGTTGATTAAAAAAAAAATGAAAGCCATGCCATTATAGGCAACTTTTATTTATTCTTTTGTTGTATTCTTTCTTTTTTGTGAAAATTCGCTTTTAAAGTATCTGCTCTTAGTAAATGTCAGAGATAGCGGTTGCTTCGTTCCCTAAAAATTATATATGTTATTAGTAAATAATATAAGGCTTCGTGTCGTGACCTTTTGTAATAAATCATGAGCATATTTTTGTTTTTTTTACTAAAATATAAATTTATGGGTGTGGTGTGAATTTGGATTCCAAGAAAGAAGGAGAAGGCTCCAAATTGTTTCATATGGAAGGTTTTGTGAAGGTTTTAATGTGAACAAAAATGTTTGTGGGGTTATTTTTAGTGATTAGAATGTCACCTACATAAATGAAGAGGTAGACACATACCTTCTATTTATTGGCTTCATATGAGCAATGAAGGATTAACTATGAATTGGTTTGGAACCCAATCTGCATAAGATAACCTGATAGGGTAAAAAACCATTGAAAATATTCTTATTCGAGTTTATTGATTACCATTTTAAGGCATTTTAAGGGCAAACATATAATTGGAAGGATTGGTATCACATAAACCAGATGTTTGTTACATGCAAAACATGCCTTGGAGGTGGTGATGAAGGAATGTGTTGGGCACATTAAGTTGGAGAATTTGGTAGTTTCCATGAAGAGCATTGGTTAAAAGTATGCAAATGGGTAACATTTTTGCGACGGGGCTAAATGTGTTTATGCAAAATACATATACTATTCTTTTATAGTTATAATTGAGTGACTAGTTAAGCATTATGAGGAGTAGAACATCATCAACATAGAGTTTAACATTATATTTACATGTGTATCCAAGGGTCTGTTAATTGGGTGAAGAATGAACAAGGACCTTTCTACATTGTTGTCATAGGGCATCAAGCTCTTAACACATAGCCTTCTACAAACAATAATGTTTAACAATATCCATGTAATAGTTTGGATCAGCTAGAGGGGATAAAGTTTCAGAGAGCTTGTAGATGGACTTAGATTTTTGAGATTACGTATTATATAAAGTCATTATGTGGTTTGTAGTGAGTTGACTTGGGGGTTGTAACTACATGGAGAGTTAAGTAAGTTATTTCATGGAATGATTTGGGGTGGAGAGTCTGAGTAAGTTGGTATATGATATTAGTGTTGAGACATTGGATTTGTTAAAATAGAATATCATAATTGAGAGGTAGAAATGTTGGATGAGGGAGAAGGAGAAACAATGGGATTGAAATTATAGAACTTAGAGTTATGTATTAGGTTGAAGGTAGTTCATAGCGAATGTCACTTCATTGAATATAATATGGTAGGAGAGAAAAAAATTTTGATGGTCCATGTTGAATATTAAAAATTTAATTAATGGGGAGACTATGTGCCCCCTCACATTTTTTCGCACGCTTCAACAGGCTTGCATCACATGGGGGACAATGCTACATGTTAATGTGTGTTTATTCCAAATTTTATTACCATATGATAGTACTTGAGAAATGTATTTTTGGCATATTGTGCTAGTTACAGGGTTTAAGCCATTTGGAGAAGAAAAGGAGATGAATTTGAAGCAAAAAAAGGATAAAAATGGAACTGACACACTCACGCCAATGATGTAGCACACTCGTGTCCAACCACCATAATGGAGAGCTTATGCATCTGGACCATATGAAGCCGGCTTGCACGATAGAGTGGGTGGATTACCCATCTCGTTATCAAGGAGGGTACCAGTGTCAAACTTAACGCACTTACGTCAACTACTCTACACCCCTACACCCTATACCAAGCCAAGGAGCAGTACACATGTGTCCAACATATGGGTCACCAGTGTTGTCCTTAAACTAGACCCAATGTGTTCGAATCAAGCATAGGCACATTGAGTACACAAATTTTAAATATTGGAAGATTTCTTGCCTTCTCTGAATCTTTGGTTATAAATATGCTTCTTGGAATGATGGGAGGCATCTGGAGATGGTTGGAGGCTAGGTTTTCTTGGGGAGAAGAATTCCTTTGAGTGCCCTAGAGGTTTATCTCTTCCTTCTGGAGGGGAGAAAGCCATTCAAGTGTTTTCCTTTGTGTTTTATTTGTGTTTTTGAGAGGGATTTTGTGAGAGAGGGATTATGGATAATGACATAGATTATTCCTGGAGTGTATTCATTTTACGATGAGGATCGACTCTTTTAGAAAGAGGGAAAATCATATTAAGTTTTTATTTTCGTTTATATGTTGATTATTAATTATTTCAATTACTCACTTATGGCTTTTTTATCGCTTGTCTTGTATTTAAATTTTGTTCATGCTTTTGTAATGTAAGGATAGTAATTTTCATGGTTTTCCAGCATGTGATTTCACCATAATATTTTTCTTGCTTATCATGCATGCATGTTGTTGGGTAAACTTTCTGAAGTTTGTTTGCTCCTGATCTAAATCGTTACGAAGTTAAAAACTTTCATGCTCTAGGAATTTTGACTGTTTCTTAGAGTAACAAATAAGTTAACTCACAAAAACAAAATAAAATAGGCATGTTGGCATTAAGATTTTACAACCTGGATAGGGAATCTAAAGAATCACGAGAAAAGTTGCATGGTTAATCCAACTTTAACTATAATATGATTTTTTATTCTTTGTTTGACCTAGTCATATGTAAGAGAAGCTATTATTTTTCTTTGACAACTATCATGTAGATGAATTACTAGGAAAACTATGAAAACACGCTACACTTGAATCGCAAAAGCACGATACTCTTACTTTCTGAAGAACACTCCATTAACTTAATGCTTCCAGTGTTTCTCGATCTTGTATTTTTTTTTTTTTGGCTTTCCTTAATGTTTTGCTTTGGATAGAAGGATTTATTTTTGTATTTGTGATCACATAAAACTAGGTCTTGTAGGTCAATAATCTAGAGATTCATCTATATGAATTAATTTTAACCCTTTCCTTGTAGGATTGACATGTAGACTCATAAAATTGCATATTACTTGACACACATACTTGTGTGTTGGCTACTTGTCTTATGATAAATTTTTGGCCATCATGTTTTTTATGTCGCTGCTGAAGAAAGAATACAAAAAATATTCTAACTCTAGGAGAACTATGGTTGAACAACTAAGAATCTAGGTTAAATATTTTTTTATTTGCTATCTCTATTTTTTGCTTTGAGTTTTGTTATATTACACTTGCATTGCTAGTTCACATTTCTTTTTATTGTTAGTGGATAAGAACTACACCAATTTTCAATGGAGCAATAATAACAAAGTTGTAGGAAACTAGTAGTAGGTGAATCCACAAGCTAACTTACAACAATTTAAAACACCCAAGGAAATAATATCCTGAAATAGCCTTACCCATTAGAATTTCATGCTAATACCCATTCTATTTAATTAAGATTACCCTTGGATGAGATTATTTTACAAATGGGGAACCTGTTAAAAAGTCAAGTTGTAGCCATTAGGAACATAGAAAACCAATTAAGACAACTGAAAAATTTAATGAACAATAGATACTGAGATATGCTCCCCAACAACACTAACATGAAACCTAAGAAAAAAAGGAAGGAGCGAGTGCAGGCTGTAAGGTTATGAAATGGGGAGTCTTTAAAAAGCACCACTAAGAAGGAAAAGAGCCCCAAAATATAGAAATCAAGAGGATTTCAATAGATAAACTAAGAGATTTTAGAGAAAACGGTCAACCCCTATAAGAAGGATTGGTCCCTTAGGCTAGATGAGGTATTATGGGCATATAAGACAACTTTTAGGTCCCCAATAGAATTATCACCCTATAGATTAATTTTTAGAAAGCCTATCATTTGCTTGTAAAATTGTAACATAAGGCCTACTAGGAAGCTAAGGAGTTTAATTATAATCTAAAAGATGTGGCAGAGAAAAGGTTAGTTAATGAATTAGAAGAAATTAGACACGATGCTTATAGGAATGCTATGATATATAAGAAAAAGGTGAAAAAATGACAAAATTAGAAGAACAATATGGAGGAGTTTCAAACTAGACAAGAGGTGTTGTTGTGTAACTCACAATTTAAATTATTTCTCAAAAAACTAAAGTTCAATTGTTCATGACCATCCATTGTAGTTAAGTTGTATCCACTTAGAATTACAAATATTTATGATAGAAAGACCGCCATTATCTTTAAAGTTAATAGCCAAAGTTTGAAGGTGATTATAAAAGGTGAGAAGAGAGGTCCATCTAAGCTCCTATTTTTGGAATCTTGATAGTAGATCTGGAACCTTATGGTTGAGGAGATTAAATCAAGCACTTTGAGAGTCAAACCTCCTAGGAATTGCACCAAGTTTAATTTGGTTTGTGTTTTTATTATGCTTTTCATCTTACTTATTGTGTTGTAGTGTGTTAACCATATCCAGAGTAGTTGGTCCCTATAAGAGGGGTAGGAAGGTTGAAAAATTCATAAAGAAGAAAATCCAATACAAACATAGTTGCATCAGGCACTGACATTCTCGCACTAGGCAGCTGAGGGGGTTTGCACACCCACATTAACCTTTAGCTCACTCGTGTTATCGCTATCATCCATGGGTGAATCCATGCAATGTACATGATGCCCCAAACTTCCTTAGGAAAACCACACCCACTCCCTCCTCACTTGCACCCATGCTAGTCCTGCACGTACACAATGAAACAAAGACAAACACGTACTCCTGCTTACTTGATTGCACCCATGTCATGCATTGATGATTTAGTGCATCCGTGCCATCTACTCAGTAAGCACACACCTAACGTAGTAGGTATGGGCACACCTGCACTAATATCGTAGTGCACCCAAACACTGTCTAGGAACCTACGCGCACCAGCTCTGCTTGCCCAAGGGCACCAACGCTCTATGCCCAAGCGCACCTGCGCCAATCACATTACATTCATGAATTTGGCCATCGTTCACCATATTTGTGTGATTTCTTCCATTTTTGTGCCTCCCCTGTGCATTTTGTTTGCTATCTTACTTTAAGAAATCTAGCCACCATGAGAGGAAGCCCCATGATGTCCCACTCAGAGGGAGAAGAAGAGATCAAAGTCTTGGCATACCATCGGAGGTAGACATCAAATACACTCTTGGTTTACTCACACTCACATCTCCTATAGATCTATGTCCATTTTTTATCTTAAGCTAATGACACCAAATATCTAGGGGAGGAAAGAGACTACATTTGCTAAATGAAGTTTGTAAGCTTAAATTTCACAAACATTATAACGACTTCTTAGTGTCGAAAAAATTGATTCTTGAACGTATGTTCCTTAAACTCTGAGGACGAGTACAAGGGAAGATCATTAGTAAAAAATTAGAACATTTCTGGTGTGCCATTTCTCCCATCGTAGTCTCGCTCATTCATTAGTTCTTTATAAATACAAAATAGTACATGAATAATATGATCTTAGTAAAGGAAAAATCAGTTCATTATGATCCTACAACCATTAATTCACTTCTTGCCATGGTTGACGATCTTGAGTGTGTGTTTTCCAATTTCTTGGCTCCAAATTATGAGAAAAACAAAAATTTTCTCATAAACCAAACTGCTCAGTGACATGTGACAAAGGGGAAAATTGTTAATTTCTCAAGTGCGTGACTGACCATGGAGTCCAAGTCCTAACAATATTTCATTTATGCCAAAATGACACCTACCACAATTTTGACATATTTGACTACGGGCGGACAATTTGATTGATGCCAGCATTGTCCTGGCTCTTACCGTAAGCAAAATAATTAGTAGTTGCACCACCATAGAACTAGAACACCCACACCTAGTGGCCATGTTGTGTGCTCTTATTTATAACAAATCCTTTAATGAGATCTTGAATACGTATTACATTATAAGCATAGTTATTTTTCAAGTAATATAGTAAAGATTATTGGTGAAAGATTTTTTGTTATGATTATGATGTGTCCACCACATATCATAGAAAATTTCTATCAAAATGATTGGATATGTCATTTGAAGAATAATGTACTACTTTGATATGAAGAAATATTACCCTAAAATGGATCTAATCATTTAGATGAGAAAAATTCATAAGATTTATGGGTCTGCATTAATCAAAGTTTTTTCTCTACCTTATGGGTATAAAATAGAGTTTCTTTTATTATGGAGTATAACATATTTACACTTGTAAGCACACATAAATAATTAAATTTCAGTAGTTGTAGATTGTTGAGAAAACACTCAACTAAAATATTGGCTCATACTATGTAGAATTTCAAGGTTGGTGTTTCTGAAAAAGGTTCAAGATATGAAAATATTCTCAAATGAAGGAGTCTTAATGTTTGAAAAGATTTATTAGAATTCAAGGTTGGGACTTACAATACAACAATAATGCACATGACAAGTTTCAAAAAATATAGTAAAGTAACACTTGCAAAAAAGAGGGCGTTGGGGATTAACATTGTAAATTTGTTGAATAAATTAGATTTAGTTTGATTGAAAAGTTTTCTTTGAGTTAAATGCTTTAATTTGAGTTGAAAGTGTTTGATTTGAGTTGAAAGCATTGATTTGAGTTGAAATTATTTGATTTGAGTTGAAGGGTTTTGATTTGAAATATTTTGGGTTGAAGGTTAAATTTGATGTTTGAAAAAAGTTTGGAGTTTGGTTTGAGGGTTGATTAGATGTTTGATTTCCAAGTTGGTTTGAAATTTTGTTTGAAAGTAAGTTTGATTTGAGATGACAAAGGTTTAAAAGTTAGTTTGAAGTTTAAAAAGGTTTGAAGGTTACTTTGAAGTTTCAAAAGATCTAAAGGTTATTGGTTTGAAAGTTATTGGTTTAAATGTTATTTGAAGATTAATTGTAGGTTGATTGAATGTTTTTTAATGTTATTTTCAAAGTTCTTTGAAGGTTGATTTGAAAGTTATTTTGAAAGCTATTTTAAAGTAATTTTAAAGGTTGATTTAATCTTTGAAAAAGGTTTGAAGTTTAGTTTGAAGGTTGATTTGAAAGTTACTTGAAGATTCTTTGAAGGTTGATTGAAGGTTACTTGAAGAATATTTGCAGGTTATTTTGAAGATTCTTTGAATGCTGATTTGAAGGTTATTTTGAAAGTTTTTTAAAGGTTGGTTTAAAGACTGATTTAAAGTTTGAAAAAGGTTTAAATTTAAAAAGGTTTAATTTGAGTTTAAAATGCTTTGTAGATTGAAAAGGTTTTGAAGTTTTGAAGTTTCACAAAGGTTTAAAGGTTTAAAAAGTCTGAAAGTTTAAAAAGTTTGAAAGTTCGATTTGAAGGTTATTCGAAAGTTATTTGAATGCTATTTTGAAAGTTTTTTGAAATTTGCTTTGAAGGTCACTTTGAAAGTTATTTGAATTTTATTTTAAAGGTTGATTTAAAGTTTGAAAACGATTTGACGGTTAGTTTGAAAATTGCTTTGAAAGTTATTAGAAGTTATTTGAATGTTGATTGAAGGTTATTTGAAGAATATTTGAGAGTTATATTGAAATTTCTTTGAAGGTTGATTTGAAAGTTATTTTGAAAGTTCTTTAAAAGTTGGTTAAAAGGTTGATTTAAAATTTGAAAAAATTTGAAGATTAAAAAGGTTTAATTTGGATATTAAAATTGTTTGCAGTTTGAAAAAAGTTTGAAGTTTTAAAGTTTCAAAAAGGTTTGAAATTTTAAAAAGATTTGAAGGTTTGATTTGAGGTTTATATTATTTGATTATTTTTTTGAAGGTACTTTGAAGGTGGATTTGAAGGTTATTTTGAAAATTATTTGAAAGTCGTTTTAAAGGTTGATTTAAGTTTAGAAAAAGATTTGAAGTTTAGTTTGAAAATTATTTGAAGGTTATCAGAAAGTTTTTTGCAGAATATTTGATTGTTATTTTGAAATTTCATTCAAGTTTGATTTGAGGGTAATTTTGAAAGGTATTTAAAGGTTGGTTTAAAGTTTGATGTAAAGTTTGAAAAATGTTAGAAGTTTCAAAATATTTAATTTGGAGTTTAAAATGGTTTGCAGTTTAAAAAAGTTTTGAATTTTTTAAGTTTCAAAATGGTTTGAAAGTTTAAAAAGATTTGAAGGTTTTATATTTGAGCTAAAAATTTGAGTTAAGTGGTCTTAATTTTAAGGACTTGATATGGAAAAATTGATTTCAAGGTCTTAAGTCCTAGACTAAAGGAATACAATTTGCTGGAAGGAACTCTTCATGGATTTTGAGATCCTAATCCTAAAAAAATTAAGACTCTATAAGGAGGCTAAACAAGTGAACTGATCTAAATTTTGAGTATATCACCCCCAATCAAGATTAGCTTTTCTTTTTCATTATCCTGACTTCATCAATATTCTTAGACTATTAACAAACTAGATAAATAAAGATCTTCACTATTACCATAGTGATGGTGATTGTTGTTCTTCTGAACAACTAGGTGGTTTGAGGTGCATTCGTCTGTAAATGTGGGTTACTTCACTATAAGGGGGTTACATGCTTTTTGTTGTTTATATCCTTATCCTTAGCAATAATTAGGGTTACCTACTAGTCTAAACTAAACTTCAAAAATTGAATTTTTTAGGGGTATGTGTGCTACTATGTTTAATTTCAAAGTTGGCTAAGCTAGGATTTACAATTTATCTTCTAAGTGGTGCATTTCACTGTTTAGATTGGAGAATGTTAGATTTATGTTGTGGGTTTGATTTCTTTTTTTCAATTTTAGGATGTATTTATTTATAATTTGGTTGAATCTCCTAGTTTGTCGATCAACAAATAAATCAAGTGTTCTAGGTTCAATATTTTGCATTTGATTTTTTATTCTAAGTAGTTGTTCTCCATTGAGTTATTATCTTTAAGTTTAATCTCTATTATTGGTTTACTATTCTATGTTGAAGTACACAAATCATTTCATGTGCATGTTATTTAAGTCTTTTACACTTTCATAGTTAATACTTATGTTTATTCACATGCTTTAATACTTATTTTAAGTATTTTGTTCACATACAAAATATAATTTTAGTAAAAAAAAATTTAAACAAAAAAAAAAATTTAAGGAATAAAACTGGGGAAGGGTCAAGTATTAGATATACAAGTATAATTTATGTTTATGGTCTGTATGTGTATACGTTAAGCATATACCTTGTAAATTATGAGGTAACTTACAAATTCATATGCATAACTTGTAAAACATATAAGAATTGCACGACTTATCTTTAAATTATATGTTCTAGCATGAGAGTTTTCACAATGAAGTATAAAACCTACTTAAAAAGGAACGTAATATTAAAGTAGTTTTTGAAAATATTTTAATTATTTATGCAATTTTTTAGGGGTTGTTGTTAAAAGAAAACTTTAAAGTTTTAATTATCTTAAAAATGTTTTTAAATGGTTTTAAAAAAATAAAAGGGTTTAGATTCTACATTTTAAGTTTCTAAATTAATTATTTTTGAGTTATTGTGCATTTTGAATTATTTGGAAAATTTATTTAATTAAATATTAGTTTAAAATATAAGGTTGATTTAAAAGTTTAGTATATGCTTTGAATTTGAAATTTAAGTTTTAAAATTTATGAATGATTTAAAATTCAAGTGTATTTTTGAATTTTAAAGTTAAGTTTTAAAATTTTAGGGTGATTTGGATATCTTGAATCTCAAAATTGAGTTTTAAAATTTAAAGGATTTAAGAGTTTCAAAAGTTGAGTTTTAAAGTTTAAGAATTTAAAATTGTTTTAGTTTTGAATAGTTTGAGATATATAAAATATAACTATGTTTTATTTGAAAACAATCTTTGAATCCTTAAGCATGAAATTTTATATAAATCAAAAAATTATTTTAAATCCTTGGAGCATGTTTAGATGAATTTTACTAAAAATAATATTAAATCCTTGGAGCACATTTAGATTTTCTTATTAAAAAAACTCCATTTATTTCATAGAAATTTACAAATATTTCCTTACCTAAAGTCCCATGATGTAAACCTATAAGTTTGCAAGTGGTCTTATCTTAGGCCCATGAAATTGCAAACCTTAATTTAATAATAGTCACACTTTCTTATAGATTTTCAACACAACAAGCATGACCTCCTTTTCTTCATTTTCATTAAACAACACAAAGACCACAACTTGCCTAATTTTTGGTAAGGTACACTAACACAACATGCATGAATATTACATAAACACATTAGACCATACCTTACATGAATATAATGTGCACAAGCACATTAAACCATAACAACATACACAATTTCAGGCTGTGGCATAGATATGCCAACTTGAGAATTTTTAGGATTTTGTTCTATTAAGCTACTTTGATGCCCGTAAATCTTGTTTTGCTTTTAAAACACCCATGGAAGGATAGAAGAATGTTGCAGGCAAGAGAAGATTGACCAAATGTGAGATCAACAACTATTTAATAAATTGTAATTCCCAATAAGTGTAGATTTATACTACAACAAGTTTAGACTTATCATGCAAATAAATACATTTTCTTAAAAACTTAAAGGAATAATCCAATGGTTACTATTTAACTTGAAATTAACTTTCTAGAAGAAGTATGAACCTAAAAAATATTTTCTAATATTAAAGCAAAACCATTACAAACAATATATATATTATGCTCTAATAGCATCTACAAATTAACATATCTAATTCCTTGAATAGATTTGTTCCTTACTTTCTACTAACTTTCTTAGGTTTTTCATATCCTAATATGGTAGTACAAGAACTATAAAACTAAAAATCAATTCACTAATTATTATAAATTATATTAGCCATATTAGAATTGTTATAGACAAAAAAGATTATTTTACTTTTTGTATCAAACAAATTCTCAAATTTGATGCAATATTTCTTCAAGTGGCCAGTCATTTTAATAAAAAAAATACATGGATTCAATTTTAATTTTAGCTTGGGCAAATAAACTATCCTTCATCTTATTCTTAACTTAGCTTTGACTCTAATCCCTTATGTTTGTAGCTAGCATTGCACTTTCACCTATTTTCAAGGCTAGTCATCACTTTTCTTGTACACACGTGGTCAAGAGCTCTTTATTAGACTATTTATACTTATGTGTGTTATAAGATAAATAGAAGGAACCACATTATTATGAAAAAAAAGGTATTCGTAATAGAGTGAACTAAAAATTGCATTGACATATCTATCTCAAGTGTCTTCAATTAAGTTGCAATAACCCTCCATTGTCATATGTGCTCTCAGATACATTTTATTTTTGTTAGCTTTAGAAATAAGAACTTCATAATAAAAGGTACCAAAAAGAGTTTTATTTAAAGTGCTAAATTATTCATCAATTGCCTAAAGTATTTCTTTAACATTATCATTCTGATTGACTATACTAAGAATACCAACATATATCTGTCTTTATGAACATCAAACTGAGGTGATCATATCGCTCCCAATATTTATAAAGTGGTCTCATTAGAAATGTTGGTTTCAATAATTACAGGGGGATCGTCTTTCTTAATAACATAATCTATATTCATCCACCCAAATATTATAGCAAAACTACTTAAAACTATATAATATAAGTTATATTAATCACTTCTTGTTATTATAATAATTACACCTATGATTATAATAACCAACCTCTTGAACCAATTATTAATTAATCCCATTTATGGTGTCATGCATTGGAATCATTAGTTCATATGTATTATAAAACCTTAAATGGTCACGTTTTGTTACTAATAATTACATAATTAATTTTAAAAATAAAAAATAAGCAGAGTAAAATTTAATGTTAATTACAGAAGTGATCACATTAGCATAAAAAATAAAATCATATATTTCGGTGCATTATACGCTTATTATTTTCTTATTTTATATATATTAATTAATAATGAATAATTTAATATATAAAGTATTGCTAGGTGTAAAATATTGGACTGGCATGAATCATAGTAGAAGTTATTCTGCATGATGAAAAACTATAACGTTGTAATTTTTATTAAATCTGCAGCATACTGTCGACCACAATGGAAAAAAAAATATTATATCAAAAGTTCTCATAGAAAATTGTACCAGGACTGTAATCACTGTCTGTCATGCGTACAATCCGACCCTTCTTAGTTAAAAAAAAAACTAAATATTTTAATACATAATGGGGTTGGATTGCACACGTAGCAGATAGTGATTGAAGTTCCGATACAGTTTTGCATCAAGATTCCTGATATAATATTTTTTCACCAAAATTGACTTCAGACTTACTTTTAACATAAGAAATCAGCAGAAATCTATGAAGCATTAAAAAAAAACAACATAAGGCTTTTGAATATTACATTTAGTTATGAGTAACATTCATAGATCCTTATATCCACCTTAAGTCTGAAATATACTTCTCCCTCAAACGCATCCGTCGTAAGAGTCGCCACCCCTCTGGCCATTAAGAAATCGCCGGTCCCGCCGACCACCGACACCTCCCTCGTTTTGTTCAGGAACGGATCTGCTCCAATAAGCTGTATGGTACCACGGTGCTCCGTAGAATTAAAAACCATCGAAAAGGCATACCAAGCCGTAAAAACATCTTTTTTATCGTATAGATAAAACCCCTGCGCTCGACCGACGGCGGGGGAGCGAAGATTGTTGTGTCGAGTGATGGGATCGTCGAAGATGACGAGATCGCCGAAGTGGTTGAGGATTGCGAGCTTGGAGCGGTTAGCCCAAGCAGGGGCGGCGACAATGGCGGCAGTGGCGTTGTGGGCGTTGTGGCCGTCGAAGAGTATGTC
>NEWO01000827.1:81476-111190 GCA_003013225.1 Phalaenopsis aphrodite
TAAACATTTATTTCTTTACCAAACTCTACCAACCTAAACAGTTAGTTGTCTACCAAACTATGGGTCCTTCTGTCACTGCAAACTTAATGAAGTCCATGAACTTCATTAACAACTATGTTTAACTCTAATCTTTCAGAAAATTAAACTAATATCTTAACCATCCCTCTCATGAAGTTAATGTATCCTATTAATCCTATAGCATGGTTGCCTTTATCCCTTCTTAATTTAGTAGTTAGTACTGGCAACCACAATGGCAGTGAGAGTTCATTATCTCCTCATCTAAAAAGGGTTGTAACTCCCAAAATCACATGCTCCATATTCATTATGGTGGGAGACTTCTTTTATTTGAAGTAAGGTTTGCCATCAATGATGCAAAAAAAAAAAGTTCTTTTTTCAAAGGGGAGGACCATGTCATTAATTAGCCAGCATAAGCTTATATAATTGTAGAAGGAAAAGTTTCTAGAAGTTCTTGTCATTGAGTTCTTTGCTATGGATATGAATTTGTGGAATGGAGTTTGATACAAGTTGATGAAAAGAAGTAGAGTTGTAGAGTTGAAGTTTTAGTTTAAGTATATGTATTAAATGAAGTCAATTATTTTTTATTACATTCAAATGGGTTTCTTAAGAATAGAGACACATGCAATAATTTTATTTCTAAAGCTAGCTAGATGCTTGCTCATAAGATATTTGTGAAGATTAGGCATTATTTGGTGAGCTTATACAGTATTCAAATGTTATTTTATGAGACTGCAAACACATCAAATTCGATTACAATGATATTGCCTATTGAGAGTTTAAAAAGTAGAGTATACATTAATATTGAATATTAATTTGTGCCTTCCATGAACATTTGGTCTTGGTCAAGATGTAAAATTCTTAGCATGAGAGGATTGGTAAGGAATCAAAAAAGCTTTCAACTATTATTAGAGACCAAATCGTCGTACCATCACACATAAATACTTATGAACATAAATGCATAAGAGTTAGCAAACATGAATAAAAAAAAAAGAGTGTTGGAAGCATTACTAGTAGATGTTGTTTAAGGAATTGTAATATAGTTTTGTGTTTAGTGGAGCATGAATTGATTTTCAATTGTCCAAACATATGTTTGGAGGAATATAACTTCAATTCTAATTTTTAGACCAATCTTAAATTAGGATCGTTTATTATGAATAGAGATTTTATAGTCATTATTTTTAGGCAATATCACCTAAAGTTAAATTTAGTTCATTGATGGAATTTTATATTGATAATCATATAATAAAATTTCATCTCTAAGAGGCCAATAAATATGAACATAAGAAATCACACTTTATAAATAAATTTTGATGCCACTTAACAATTGTATAATTTAAAATATTAAGAACTAATGCCTAGAACAAAATCTCTATGGTATGACATTAAAACTTGATTTATAGTTATCTTGGGCTTGTAGTAATCATGCTTATATATGATGCTCCATTGTAACCTCCAATAGTGGTTTTTTTTTTTAATCTCACGAAAGACGTCACTTGACTAACTTGTATCATAATTTATGGATGCTATGGTCGAAGTAAAGATGGCATTCATAATACTATCCAACTAATGGTGCATCAATGAAGAAGTTAAGTGTCATCCCAAAAGGGGTTGGTGAAAACATACCTGATAGTATATGTGAATCTAGAAAGTAGTTTGAGTTAGTGCTTATTGTCATGACAATGATCAATACGAACATAATAATGATTGAGTTAGTGGTTTTTGTCTTGATATTTCACTTCAGCTTGAAAATATGCATGTTATTCTCTCATAATTGGACATAGCGATGATAATAATTATCCTAAGTTGTATTTGCCTTCCCCATGTCATTCACTATCCTAAATTTTGGTTACCTATGCTCCAATCAAATCACATGACCTAATAAGTGCCAACTAATAAGGGTTACAAATGACTGCCAAATTATCACCTCACATATTCTGCCACCCAAAGTAAAATTTGGATGTCGTGTCACCCTTAGAGCACTTGAGTAATGTTTAGTTATCCAATTTATAGTTATTATCAGTGCTATAAAATTTGACTGGATTAAAAGTCAAGAAATATAAAAATTAAGTTTTGTAGCAAATCATTAATCTCATTTCATTAGATCATTTAGACATTGAACTCCTTCTCCATTACTTGATTCTTATTCCACCCATAAATTATAAATATTGTGTTTGTTATAGATATCACAATCTTTTCTCTTTAAACTCTCTTAGGTGATGTAGATAAAGTGGGTTAACTGCTCATACAGATATACCTAATTTTTTGATACCTTGTTTCGTGCCAATTTATTTCATGTCAACAATTTTTTTCTTTTCACTATTTAATGTTTATTTTATGTTTAGTTTATTTTCAAATGTTTAGCTACTTTTATTTTAATAAGATATTTATCTATTTTTTTAGCACTATAAATAATAAAAAAAAAGATTTCTAATGGGATTTGTCTTTTTTAAGGAATTGGTACCTCTTTGTAAAAATGATTTTTTTGAAGCCATATGTTGTTTATTTTGAGAATCACTTTCACAAGTGTATTTTAGACCTGAATTACAATTTATTGGTCTTTTTTATAGATTTTTAAAAGTAATATTTTTCAATTTATAATAAAATTTTTATTTAAAATATGTCAAATTCAAAAATTACTTCTATAACCTTTCATTAAATATTTAATTAATTTTTTATTATAAATTTCTAAATGCATTACCTAGAATTCATTATGTGTTATTCATTCCTTTAAACAAAGAAAAGTTAAGAGATAAATAAGGATAGTAAATACATTTTTTAGTGAGAAAGTAAGATTTGGAGGGCTTAGAGCTAATTATGTCTGTCAAGCCAGTTATTTTTTATATTTTAAAATAGACTGTGCTGGACATATTGACAAAAAAAATTAATATTTCAGAAAATTATTATTATTTATTTTTGTAAAATATTTTGTGTATTTTAAAAAGTTTATTGAACCTCATAAAATTGACAATAAAATAAAATATTATTTTGATATTTTATACAATAATTTTGTATAATAATTTATCTAACAATTTTTAATACTAGTTGTTACATACCAAAATATTTAAATTTCTAAAGCATGTTTGGTGATCACATATGTTAAGATTATTGATATTTTTATGCTTCAATACCAAAAATATATGCATAGAAATGAGAAGAAAAAAGAGGGAGTGTAGAAGGCTATGTGGTTGGGTAGTTCTATATTATTTGCATTCAATTAGAGTTATTAGCCTTTATGCACCTATATAGTCATATATATATATATATATATATATATATATATATATATATATATATATATATATATATATATATATATATATATATATATATATATANTAAAATATTTACTTTTACATTAAAAAAAATATAATTACTATTTTTTAAAAGCAAAATACATATTTTTATGCATAATTTTGACATCAAAATGATAAAACTAATAAACTTAAAACTTAGATATTAAATATATAACTGCCTTAGAATAGTGCGACATGAATGTAAATTTTCTAAGTCAGCGATTTGTAAGTTTTCAGTTCCTCTGTCTCTTTATTGATTCCATCTTTGGTTTAAGTTTCTGGGTTTATTGATTAGTACGCGAAATGATCCATCGGCAAGGTTTTCAGACAGAATTCTTTCTTTTTTGTTCTATACAATGAATCTTGTGAGTTCAGATTCTTTGAATCTGGCTATCAGTCTACTGTTGGTTTCAAGTTAATGCATCGTTGAATGATAAATTGAAAAGAAACAATGAGAATAGACTTTCGGGAAATTTATTTTTGTTATTTGAAGAAGGAAGAATACATGTCTTAAGAGAGTCTTACATTGTAACATAACAACCAATTTATATTAACCAATGCATAACATAATAAAAGGAAAAATGTACGCAATAAACTCAAGCATTAAGAGACATCAATTTGCTTCTATTATAAACCTATATTTATTCCACTAATTGAGTAATCAACTTATGCTCATTATGAAGCCACTAATTGTGTAATCAATTCAATTGACCAATTCAAGATTAGTCTCACAATCCCCCACGTAAGCTTGATTTGGTTCGAATTTTTTTACGCCAAGCAGCTCTCGCATTTTCGCGAATTTGACTCTTGCTAGAGCCTTGGTGAGAATATCCGTACACTGCTCTCTGGTGCTTACGAACTTCGCGATGATCTGTCAATTCTCGACAAACTCGTGAATAAAGTGGAATCGAGTGTCAACGTGCTTGCTGTGTCCATGAACCACCGCCTGTAGCAACTGCATTTGCCGCAACTCCTGCGACAAACTTATGAACACATGCTGCAACTCCTCATGCGACAAACCTGCGAACTCCGCTGCAACTGCACATGCCACAGCTCGTCGTGTGACAAACCTGCGAAGTCCGCTGCAACTGCACCTGCCGCAACTCCTCGTGTGACAAACCTGCGAAGTCTGCTACAATTGCATTTGTTGCAACTTCTCGTGCGACAAACCTGCGAAGTCTGCTACAATTGCATTTGTTGCAACTTCTCGTGCGACAAACCTGCGAACTCCGCTACAGCTACACCTGCCGCAACTACTCGTGCGAAAAAACTGCGAATTCCGCTGGCCGAGCTCCTCTGTTTGCAAACGCTCCTGTTCACGGTAACAGCACGCGAACTCCTCTCCTCTTCGAAACTGACGAACCATGCGACAACCTCCTTTCATGGCCATGAACTCCACCTTGTCGAACATCTTCCCGCGAGCAAGCATGAATCGTCGTGACACCCCCTGTGAACCAGAAGCATGCCCCTACGAGTTGTCGCTACTCGAATAACTGCAGGAACCGCAGCCGCTCCACCTGTTCTGCGCGAACTATCGCGCCTGTGGAACCGCTCCGCTGCTGAACTGCGTCTGCAGACTGCTTCCCGTTGGGTTGAACTCTCCTGAAGGCACAACCTCGATAACTGCCGCGAAGCTTCCGCCTGTTGCCGGAACTGAGACCTCTCCAAGGCTTCCTTCTCCCGCGAACCTCCGCACAACTGGCGACTTTGTTCGTAGTGGTAACTGCTAGCACCTAACCAGCGAACTCCTGCAGTGGCGATCTACAAATCACCGCACAAGCTTGACGGAACTCTTTTGTTTGATTGCCAAATTTGTTGAAGCCGAAAATCACTATTTCCCCTTAATTAAGTATTCTCCTCAATCAAGTTTCCTTGAAAAACCAGTTTCCTTTTCCGCGATCGACAGCAGAAAGTTCTCCTTAATTAATCCTTTCCTTCTCTGCAATTGACAGCAAAAAAGCTTTTCTTAATTAAGCCCTTCCTTCTTTGCGCCATTAATTTCCTCGATTAACGTGGAATATTCCCTGATTAGGGAGGAATTTTGATTCCTTGCCGAGCTTACCTTGCTTCCCTTATTCAGGAGAGAATATTCCTCGTTTCTCTTCCAAAGTTGGAGTCCCTTCTCAGCGCCGAATCCTGGGGAGAGCCCTCGGCCGCTCTTCGTCTTCGCCTTCCTTAGCGAAAGGAAATTTCTGATCCGCAGAAATGTTTAAAATATTTCTAATTAAATATTTCCCTTAATTTTGCTTCCCGGAATTGAATTCCCTTAATTAGGCCCTTAACTAAGTATTTGTCTTAATTAAATTTCCAAGAATTTCTTCTCAAGCAATCTTACCTTAATTAAGTTTCCCTTAATTAAGAATTTGTTTTAATTAACTTTCCGATAAAAGGTAGTTTTCTTCTCTCAGAATAAAAATTGTTAGTCCCACCAGAAATTAATTAGTTTCCATAATAAGACCTTTCAGGAATTTCTTTTTCTCTGCAGCAAGAATTTCCTAATTGAGAGAATATTTTTCCTACTAGGAATCCAAGATTCCCTCTCTTCTTCGCCTCGAGCGTCGGACTCTTCTGCAGTGCCTCTCGCGAACACCGTGCTCCTTCGCTGCAGGCCCTGCTCGAACAACTATCTGCTTCGCCCGATCTGTCGTGAACCTTGCCGCGCCTAAGCCCTTCACGCGAACACCTTGGCCGGCCTTCTGATTCGCAAACAACCTGCTTCCTACGATCCAGCTTCACTCGATTGTTCTCCTGCTTCGCGGAACTCCACCTTTGCACCGCTCGATTGGAACCTGGGAAGAAATATTCCTTATTCCCTCTTCTGCAGAAGTCGAACTGCTCTGTTCGCGCTTTACCTCGCCGTCGCGCACAAGCTTGGGACGAACTTCCGTCGTGCACAACCTGGTCCTACGCCGAACTCCGCCCAAAACTCCTTTGTCACGATTCAAGACGCCCTTTTGCGAGCTTTGCCGGCGAACTGCCAAACTACTGCTTGCGGCTCGACCTGCAGTTCCCGAACAGAACAAAACAGAAACCTTTCTATTCCTCGCCGAACCTCCTCTCCGCAGCCTCCGAAGATAACTTCCCGCAAGCAGTCTGAAACTTCCCTGAGCTGAATCTATTGGGAACTTTTTTCGAAATCCTTCTTGTTCTTCCCGCGAGCCCGTCTGCCTTGCAAATTTCTTCGCAGCAGCAAAAGAAATAAAATTAGAGGAATGTTTTGCGGCCTCCAGAAAATAAATCTTTCGCGTTTCCCGATAAAGGAAATTTGAAAAAAATTGCTTTCTAATTCTTCTCCCAGCCAAGATTCTCTTTCCAGCAAAAGAAATTTGGAACTTGCCCAAGGCCAACTTCGGAACTTCCTCTTTCTATTCTCCTCCTCAGCTAAAAAATAGGACATTCCTTTATTCCCTTCTTCCTTCACAAAGAAAATTCGCCTCTTCAGGAGGAAATATAACATTTCTTAGATGGAAATGAAATATTCTTTTATTATTCCTTCCTCTGACTGACTGCAGGAAGGGAATATCCTCTCCTTGCTTGAGAATATTCCTCAATATTCCTCTAGTATTCCTTCTGGGCTTCGGCTTGTGGAGAAGGAGAGAGGGAAAAAAGGACGGTTCCCGTAACTGCTGCTGCCGCAAACCGAAGCCCTGCCTTGCCGTAACCGTCGGCGAACACCTTTCTTCCCAAAGGAGAACTCTCCAACTTCGCACGAATCTGAAGCCAACCCTCTGTTCGAAGAGCCTCGCGAATTGCACGCCAACCTCTGCAGATGCCTTGATTCTACCCTATCGCGAACGATACTCTCTGCAAAACCGCACCTGTTCGCGAAACCTGCGAATCCTCTGTTGCCGACCGAACCCTTCCTCCTCCCGAGGGTTCTGTATGTGATTTCGCCTCCTCCAAAGCTGCAGACGGGAGATCTCCTGTCTCGCGATTTCCTACTCCCGCTCGTCCCTGGTTGAGCGAATCGCTAGTTCACGATTTTCGGAAAATCTCGCGATCCTTCTCTGCTCCTTCGAAGCACCGCGAAATACTGTTTTGCGAAAAACGGAAGAACCCTTGGCTCTGTTTGCTAGCTCCTCTACCGCGAACCACGAACCTTCTTCCGCAGAACCTTGCCGTTCGCAAATATTATCTCGAACCTCCTGTTATGCCTGTCGGCGCTTTCCGACAGCAATCTGGTGCGCAGGTCTTCCCCTCCAAAGCCTCCGCGTTCGCTCCCAGCATCCTTCAGCACCGAGCGTTCGCAGATGGCGTCGTGAGTTACCTGCTCTTCCTCTCGAACCAGTCTCTGATACCAAATGTTAGTTCCAAGTTAATGCATCGCTGAATGACAAATTGAAAAAAAACAATGAGAATAGACTTTCGGGAAATTACTTTCTATTATTTAAAGAAGAAAGAATACAAGTCTTAAGAAAGTCTTACATTGTAACATAACAACCAATTTATACTAACCAATGCATAACGTAATAAAAGGAAAAATGTACACAATAATCGCAGACATTAAGTGTCATCAATTTGCGCCTATTATAAACCTATATTTATTCCACTAATTGAGTAATCAACTCATGCCTATGATGAAACCACTAATTGTGTAATCAATTCAATTGACTAATTCAAGATTAGTCTCACAATACCTGCATTCCATCCAAATCACAAATTGCCATGATTGCGAGCTTTTTCAATAATAATAGAAGAGCTATTAGATTCCAACTACCTGATACGTTCCTCGGTAATGAATGAAAAAGAGCTGTTGATGCCAATTTAAATCATGCTTAAGAGATAAATTTCAATCCGTGATAGCATTTTAAGAATGCTTTTATTAAAGGAAAGGTCAGTAGCTTAATTATGATGCCATTTGAAAATGATAAGAACATGTTTAACTTAAATCTATATTTATGTATGAATATAAATATATAAATTTATATTAAATTAATATAATTTTCAATAATATGAATATTTGATCCTTGGACGCATGCCTAATGAAGCACAATTCATGTCTAAAAATGACATCCGATGAGCAAAAATTCCTACAAAATGTATTATGCACGTGAATTCATGTAAAAATGTATGTGTCAAGCGAGCATATTTGAAAGCAAGTAATGTTTTATATTAAAATTTTATTATGATTATATTTATTTTGAAATTATTCGAATTAATTTTGAACCAAAAAAGCCAAACACTTGTCTATTTTGAATATATATGTATATGTACAAGCCGAATATGAACAAGCATTTCATCTGCTCAAACTCGGCTTGTTTAAACACCTGGTTAGAAAACATAAAACTTTTAAGCTCTTACCTGCCTAAAGATTTAGTTGCCATGTGTTTTTTCCAACCAAAGATAAAGACATTTTGGGTTGCTTCTTACTACTACAAGCAACGTCTTTGATTTGTATGTTTGGTCTTCAAGACTTTCAGTATCTTTTTTCTTATTAATTGATATCTGTCTTATATATCAGCAGGTTTGGCAAAGTACCCAATCTAACACCAAAACCACCCATAAATCTTCCCTAGTTTCAGGAACATGGATGCTTGCTCTCACCAGTTACCTTTTTTAAGAGAGCAAATTCCTTATCCATACCATTGTTATCCCAGTTGGGAAGCAAGACCACTGCACATGAAGATGGACACTTCATCTAGTGGACCTTGGTCATATAATAATCAAGTAGAACACCATAACTGTTGCAATCACAACTACCCCTCTTGTTTTTACGACTTTAGACCTCCTTACTTCCAACACCAGCATCCACCTCAAATGTGCTACCATGGCCCTTGGCCTCCCTACCATGATGCCTACCCACCTTTCTTCGTTCCCACGCATTTTAATCATGCTAAATTTGATTACGACAATGACAAAAATTAATTTTGTGGTTGTTCAAATCATCTTTCCCATAGGAAAGAAGGTAACAATGTAAAAATTAAAGAACAGAACGCGTCCCCAACAATTGAAGAGGGAAGAATAACAATGCCTAAAGGCAATCACAGTAGCTTGATTCAATACCCTTGTAACCATTATCCAATGATGTGGCTTCCTGATAGCGGTACAAGCAATGGAACAAGAGAGAAGTTTATGGAATCGTGGCCTGTGGTTAATTTCAAGGATAATCTCAGGGACATGAGACAGGGACATGGGGAGAGTGCTAATGAAGATGGCAAAAAAGGTTATACATATTCCATATCCAATATTCTGGCTGCCTGGTACTGAGAAACAGGAGGAAGGTTTGAAAGATAAGAAAGAGATAGATGCCACAGCAACAGCCGCTGACTCCGCGCCTTCCAATTTGAAGATTGTTCCATTAAAGCTTTTGGAGAACGAAATGCATGTTGAGAAGCCAGAGGCTGTGGAAGAAGAGGCTAAAGCTCAGCACAGTATGGACAGAGTAGCTGAGAAGGAGAGGAAAATTAAGACTATTCCTGTGGTGCTTCTTGATAGTGTGAATGGGGAGGAGCCTTGTCAACTTGACAGGCCAGAAGATGTGCTGAGGAACTTTATTGCTGAAAAGGAAAAGTATGATGTTGCAAAGAAGAAAGATTCTGGTAATAAGCAACCCTCCCCATTGAAGGCATCAAAGCTTCCTCCTGTTTGCTTGAGAGTGGACCCTCTGCCAAAACAAAATGAATCAAATGGGAAGAATCGTTCTCCAAGCTCACCTAGCTTGAAAGAGAGAGCTAAACCCCTTGAAGGTAACAATGAGCAATTTGCCATCATGAAGAATGATTCAGACAATGTTCCCATTAAAGATATTAAAGTGATAGATGTTAACTACCAACCATCAGGCCAGGAGGTGAAGGCACAGCTGCAACAATTGTTTCTGGACAAGGTATGGAAGGTATTGAAGAACATAATGGTGTGCAGGATAGAAAAGATGCTCCAACTGACGTTGTTGTTCCAGTTGAAGGTACTTTGGGCAACAATTATGAAGAAAAAGGGGATATTTCAATTAGTCAACAACAGAAGCTTAAGCGGAAAGGCGAGAAAGTTAATCTTTCAGATGATAATAAGAAAGAGATGCAGAAAAAAATATTCACAAGAGCTTTACTCATCCAGTCTGCTTTCCGGGGTTTGATGTCAGAAGATGGAAGCCTTTGGAGAAACTTCGGCAGATTGCTCAAATTTGTGTAAAAGCAACTGAAGTCAAGAGCCAAATTCAAAATTATGAAAGTTCTGCAGAGCTGGACTTGAAGCATAAAGTTATTATGAGTGAGACCATAATGAATCTGCTACTACAACTGGATACCATCCAGGTATGTTAAAATCTACTTTTTTTATTCAATTTTGATATATACTTTGAGTGAGCATGGCTGCTGTTTCTAAGAAAAATGAACTTGCGATTGCCATGCATATATACATATACATGGAGGTTTGTCCATCTCATTATATGATAATTATTTGGCAGGGTTTGCATCCAAGCTTGAGAGAGGTTGGAAAATCAGTTGCAAGAGATCTTGAACACTTGCAGGACAAGCTTGATCAGTTGTACAGCCAAACCACCAAAAAGCAGGAAGGAGAGACCAGAAAGAGAAATCAGTACTCGTGACAATACTGCCTCTTCTATTTCTTCAAATTCTGTTGAAAAAACTTCTTTGATTGAGAATATCTTATCGGACCAGCCTCCACATTTGGGAGAAGAGAACGTCTCTGTTCAGGAGAGTGATGGATCTTCAATAGCATCTGATAAACCATCATGTGTAAGTTTAGAAGATGATGTGCAAGAGCCAGAAGGCCAGTGTCACACCCTGTCTGTTAAAATGCTGAACGATGAGGTTGTTCCATCTGGAGATGGGAAGAATGTAAACCGTCACCATGAAGATGAGAAGTCTATGAGCCAAGATGTTGTAGTACATTCACCTCAAAGTGAAATATCAGAAACTGTGAAGGCCCCATATCTGAATGATTTGAAGCATAACTCAAATCAAGCAAATCACTCCAACTTATTATTGGCGGTGCAGCAAATCAACGCACCTGATAAAAAAGACAAACAATCATTGTTGGAGGAAGTACCATTGAAAGCAGAATTGGCGTCGAAGAAAGGAATCTTTATGGAGGAAGGTTCAGACATCAAACTAGAGGATGTTATTGCTGAACAAAATGAGGAAGCTATTGTGGAAGAAATTGATGCATCTGAGGAGTTGAAGCCTTCCTTTAAATATCACAAGAATGAACGGCCCATTACTTCGGTAGCTTCTTCAGGAAAAATTGATTTGAATGAAAATACATCAAATTTGTCTGATGAGTTGAGCACTGACAGCAATCTTACAGAATCTTCACAACATGAGAAAAATATGTCAGATGCCTTCTTGCAGCATGAAATGAACTATAAAGAGAAAAAACTCCAGGAGGAAAATGAAAAGCTCAGGCAGATGCTGGAGAAATTACTACACGCAGATCAGGAACAAATGGTGGCCATTAATGGCCTGATAGAACGAGTGAAGAATCTGGAGAGGAAACTTACAAAACGGAAGAAAGTGGAAATTAATCGGAGGAAGAAGTTAGAAAAAGTTATGAGCAAATAGTAAGTTATGCTGCTTTGACTGTATAATCTACCCTCTTTATACCTAGTTGTTATTTTGACCCTCAATTATTGAACTAAGGTAAAAGAGCAATTTTGTAATGTGTTACCGCTCACCTACCACTCTCTTGCTTCTATAAATAGAGAGAGTGTGAGACTTAGGAGAGTAAGGGAAGAGAGCTTAAGCTACCACAAAGGATGAGAGAATAGCTAGAGAGCTAGAGAGGAGGAGACCATTTTGAGGCCTTGTATCAAAGTGTCGCTTGAGAGGAAGGTCACAGAAAGAAGATGAAGGCTCATCTCTATGTATAAGCAATGTATTCTCCTTTTATTTTGCCTTATGAACTATTTGATTGATTCCCTCCCGTGGACGTAGATCCAGTTGGATCGAACCACGTAAATGATCTGTGTTTGCTTGTGCTCTTTGCGTTTCATTTCTATGCCAGAAAATACATATCTCACAACAATTGGTGTCGTCTGTGGGAAGATCCATACTTCTTGGCTAGAGGTGTCCACTTAAAGTTGTTTGCGGCCAGTGACGAAGAAGAGGAGTTCAACATTCACAAACAGAGGAGCAAGCGGATCGCGTCGCAGGCAGCTGAATTGCGAAAAATTCGGTGAGCAGTGGAAGCTTTGATTGACTGGATTATCATCGCAGGTTGTGCGGTTCAGCGAGACGGAGGAGGAATTGTCCGTGAAGGAGTAGAGGAAGGCGGTTAGTTCGGTCCGCGAAAAGGCAGATCGCTCGAAGGAGGAAGATTTCCGCGACAGCTCTCAGAATTCAGTAGGTGCTCAACAAAGCGGACTTCAGACGTTATTGGGGATCAAGCCACAATAATGGGTTCCGCCAAATTCGACATCGAGAAATTCAACGGGAATAATGATTTCGGTCTATGGAGAGTAAAGATGAGAGCTCTATTGGTTCAGCAGGGTGTTGCAAAAGCCTTGCAAAGGTCGGCAGCATTGCCGACTGACATGACCGAGAAAGAGAAAATTGGCATACTGGACAAGGCCCATAGTTTGATAATCCCGAGCTTGGGCAACAAAGTTCTTAGGGAGGTGTTGAGGGAGACAACGACTCAAGCACTTTGGGCCAAACTCGATGTACTCTACTTGACAAAGTCTCTAGCTAATAGACTCTTTCTGAAGCAGTGCCTATACTCCTTCAAAATGCATGAAGACAAATCCGTCTCAGAGCATATTGATGAGTTCAACAAGATCATCGAAGATCTCGAGAACATCAACGTGAAGATGGACGATGAGGACAAGGCACTACTATTACTAAACTCTATTCCCAAGAGATACGAGCATTTCAAGGATGCGATGCTCTATGGAAGGGCGCAAACTATTACTCTGGAGGAGGTTCAATATCTTATTAGAGCTAAAGAACTCTAGAAGAAGCACGATATGAAAGAGGAAACAAGTGGAGATAGTCTGACAGTTAGAGGAAGATCGAACAAAAAAGACTTCAAAAGTGATCAGAGCAGATCAAAGTCCAGAAGGAAGGGCAGAAGTCAGTCTTCTAAGAGATCTAACAAGTGTTACCACTGCCACAAGGAAGGTCACTTTAGAAGGAACTGTCCGTACAAAAATAAAATTTTTGAGGAGAAGCCCAGAGATTCTCGAGAGGCAAGCGTAGCCTCAGATGGCTATGACTCAGCTGAAGCTCTGGCGATCACAAAATCTGAATCTAGCAGGGAGTGGATCTTTGACTCAGGTTGCTCCTTCCACATGTGTCCTCACAAATACTGGTTCGAGTCACTGCAGCTGGAGAACGGTGGGTCTGTTCTACTTGGTGATAACAAAGCTTGCAGGGTAGTCGGCAGCGGGACAATCAGAATCAAGATGTTCCATGGAGCTGTAAGGATACTGCAGCACGTCAGGTATGTCCCGGAACTAAAAAGAAATCCTCTCTCTAGGTACGTTGGAGTTAACTGGATACTCATTCAAAGCAGAGAATGACTGCATCAGAGTATCAAAAGGTTCTCTCATAGTCATGAAAGGAGTCAGAAAGAATGGACTATACTCACTAGTTGGAAGAACCGTGATCGACAACTTCTCAAATGCAGTTCAATCAGAACCTGACAGGACCAGACTATGACACATGAGACTGGGGCTTGTAAGTGAAAGAAGCTTACAAGAACTGTCCAAGCAGAGTCTGTTATGTGGAGATCGAGTCAGCAAACTCGAATTCCGTGAACAATGCATTTTGGGGAAGGCCACCAGGGTGAAGTTCTCTACCAGAACTCACTCATCAAAGAAACCCCTTGATTATGTTCACAGCAATCTATGGGGGTCAGCCAAAACTCAGACTCATGGAGGAGGGAGATACTTCATGTCCATCATAGATGACTACACCAGGAAGGTATGGGTTTTCACCCTTAAATCAAAGGATGAAGCCTTTCAGAGGTTCAGAGACTGGCTAACTGTCACAGAAAATAAGATGGAAACCTAGCTGAAGTACTTGAGAATTGACAATGGCTTAGAGTAATGTTCAGAGTTGTTCGAGGAGCTGTGCAGGAGGAATGACATCACAAGGCACAAGACAGTCCGGAACACTCCTCAACAGAATGACCTGGCTGAGATGATGAACATGACTCTCCTAGAGAGATTGAGGTGCATGCTGCTAAATGCAGGTCTACCCAAAAGCTTCTATGGTGAAGCTGTGTCAACCGTCTGCTACCTTATCAATAGATGCCCATCAACTACTATCGATATGAAGACACCTTTGGAGATGTGGTACGGGAAAACAGGTAACTATGATAATCTCAAAGTTTTTGGATGTACTGCATATGCTCATGTTAGACAGAATAAGTTGGAAGCAAGGGCCCTGAAGTGCATTTTCATTGGATACCCACCTGGAACCAAGGGCTACAAACTTTGGTGCCTAGATCAACAAAAATGCATCATCAGTAGAGATGTGACATTCGATGAGTCCAAAATGACGAATCTGTATAGCCATGCTGCAAAAAAGAGTATCACCAACGAGGATTCTTCAATTGAGGTGGAGCTACAACAACAACAAACTTTAACAGATCAAAGGATGTTGTGAACGATCAGGATGAAGTGGCAGAGGAGCAGCAAGTGATTGAGCCAGAAAGAAGATATGATGACTATAGCTTGGTAAGGGACAGACAAAGAAGAACTATCAGACTGCCAAATAGATACGATCATGCAGATATGATCTCATATGCTTTAAGTGTTGCCGAAGATATAGAAGAAGCAGAATCGAGCAACTACAAGGAAGCCTTAAAGAGCAAGGAGAGACTCAGGTGAGGAGAAGCTATGGATGAGGAAATGACTTCTCTGATGAAGAACAAAACCTGGGAACTTGTGGATCGACCAAAGAACAAACCAATGGTAGGGTTGCAAGTGGATCTTTAAGAAGAAGGAAGGCACACCAGGTATTGAGAGCATCAGGTACAAAGCCAGACTCATTGCAAAGGGATTCACTCAGGTAGAAGGAATCGACGTCAACAAAATCTTCTCCCCATCGTGAAGCACTGCTCCATTAGGATAGTCTTAGCACTAGTGGTTCAATTCAATTTAGAATTATAACAAATAGATGTTAAGACTGCGTTCCTGCATGGAGAGCTTGAAAAAACCATCTACATGGATCAGCTAGATGGGTACTGCACACCTGAGACAAAGGACAAAGTTTGCTTGCTGAAGAAATCTTTGTATGGACTGAAACAAAGCCCCAAACAATGATACAAACGATTTGATGAGTTCATGCTAAAGATCGGATTTGTCATATGCAGCTACGATAGTTGAGTGTACATGAAATGGCAAGACGGTGAAATAAGTATCTACTTGCTTCTTTATGTGGATGATATGTTAGTAGCCAGCAGTAGTAAGGAGGAAATCCAGAAGATCAAAGGTATGCTCAATTCTGAATTTGACATGAAGGACCTAGGACCTGCTACAAAGATCCTAGGGATGGAGATTACTAGAGATAGGAAAATGGACACCTTATTCTTGTCTCAAAAGTCATATATTCAGAAGGTTCTAACAAGTTTCAACATGCATGAGACTAAGCAGGTTGCAACACCTATTGACCAACACTTCAGATTGTCAAACTCTCAAGCACCAGAGACTAAAGACGAGAAAATTTACATGGAGGGTGTCCCTTATGCTAGCGGGGTTGGTAGCATCATGTATGAGATGATTTGCAGCATACCAGATTTGGCCTACGACGTCAGCATTGTAAGCAGGTTCATAACAAACTCAGGACAGGCTCACTGGGAATCACTAAAATGGATCATGAAGTACTTGAGAGGCACTATAAACCTGGGTTAACTCTTTAAAAGGCAGGAACACAAGGAAGAAAAGGTAGTTGGTTACATGGACTCCGATTATGCAAAAAGCATTGACACCAGAAAATCACTGGTCGGATTCATTTTTACAGTCTTTGGTACCGCAGTCAGTCGGAAGTCTAATCTCCAATATGTTGTGTCCCTCTCAACAACAGAGGCCGAATACATAGCTGTGACTGAAGCAATCAAGGAAGCTATGTGGCTAAAGAGCATGGCTGAGGAGCTTGGGATACATCAGAAGGTGATAATTGTGTTTTGCGACAACCAAAGCACCATTCACCTAATCAGAAATCAGGTATTTCATGAAAGATCCAAGCATATAGATATAAAGATTCATTTTGTGAGGGATGTCGTCGTCAAGGGTTCAATAGTAGTGGAGAAGATACCTGCTGAAGAAAATCCTGCTGATATGCTCACTAAGATGCTACCGACAGCTAAGTTCAGACACTGTCTGAACTTAGTAAACTTACCAAGGGCTGAGGGCCCCTCAGGGGCCAGGTGGAGGGAATCTTTACTTTGAAGCTTCTCAATTGAGGGTCAAGGTGGAGAATTGATATTTTGACCCTCAATTATTGAACTGAGGTAAAAGAGCATTTTTGTAATGTGCCACCGCTCACCTACCACCCACCACTCTCTTGCTTCTATAAATAGAGAGGGTGTGAGGCTTAGGAGAGTAAGGGAAGAGATCTTAAGCTACCACAAAGGAAGAGAGAATAGCTAGAGAACTAGAGATGAGAAGAGCATCTTGAGGTTTTGTATCAATGTATAGCTTGAGAGAGAGGCCACAGAAAGAAGATGAGGGCTCATCTCTATGTACAAGCTATGTATTCTCCATTTCTTTTGCCTTAGTGAACTATCTGATTGATTCCCTCCGTGGATGTAGATCCAGTTGGATTGAACCACGTCAAAAATCTGTGTTTGCTGGTGTTCTTTGCGTTTTATTTCTATGTCAGGAAATACATATCTCACAACACTAATAATCTTGTGTTGTAATTGTTTTGTATTCCAAATACTACATCTTCCTATGGTTCAGTACCATTATCGCTTTTGCAGAATTTGTTTGCCTCATGTTCAATTTACTTATCTTGATTTAATTTCTAATATTCTGATGGATGCTATGGATGTCGCAATGCCTTAATATACAAAACAATCATGTCTTAAATTTGAATGATGGAAGCATTGTTCAGCTATTTGATCCATAATAATGTGCACTAGAATCTTATTATAGAGAAAAATTTCTCATGAGGAGATACAAAATAGATAAATAAATAAATTTATGAACATTAACCTAATGATATAACATATTTTGAAACATCAAACAATTAATAATTATACAAATAAAAATGCTTGAAATATGCATTAGATACATGTTTTGGACCTCTGATTGCTTTTCATTTCTATTTAGAGAAGAAATAGGTAATTTTTGCATCAAGTGTCCAATTAAGGATCATCTTAATAAAAAAAAGTAGTTTAATATATGAGTGGGTCTGTCTATATACGTGGTAGCCCCTGATTGAAGTCTAAAATTGTATTAGGACACTTGATGTACTAATTTTTCTTTCTGGAGAGATGTTGGAGATACTAAAGTCTGTATATTTTTGAAAATGGTATGACTTATTAATTATCACTCATGCAACATATTAACGGTTAATTATATATAATGAATTAAAATGATATGGTTCCCTTGTGCTCGAATATATCCTCTTATAGAAATTAATCAAATCTTCATTACTATGATATGGATGTTTAATTTATGAGAACAAGCTCTTTAAGAATGTCAATTATACATGCTTAAGGCTCGAGCATGGAAAATAAAGGAAAAATATCATAATCAACCTCATTATTGTTCTATCATAAATAAAAGTTTAGCCTTCAATTAGTACTGCACTTTTAACCCTCTTTATTTAAGCCCATGAATTCAAAATAAGGTTGTGATCAACTAATGTACAGTGAGTCGTTTAGAAATATTATTATTTAGCTTTGTTTTCTTGATTTCAGTTGCACGGAATCAATGATTCTCCTTTGAAGAGGTCTATTGAAGGTACTCATCAGATAGATTGACAAATGCTAAAGTTCATTATTTGACAAAGCCTGTTCAACATTTTATTTTGTAGTAGTTAGTGAAGGAATTTAAAATGGGTAGGGCAATAAAGACGTATAAAACCTTGTAGAGATATCCATGAGAAACTTTGGAGGCTTAAAAGTATACTTGTATGGTAGCAGATCTTCAAAATTACAAGTAAAACTAATGATAAGAGTAATTAGTACATCAATAACAAGTGTATTTGGTTAAACTACTTAAATATTAATAAAGGAAAAAAAACATAGATGTTAGCTGGACTCAAGAATTGACATCTTATAGTTCACATTGTAAGGAGAGTTTGAATTGGACATGATTGGGACCAACGGTTGGTTGACCCTTTCAGGAAGGCCAAGCGGCTGGATTTCTAAAGATCGCCGGTGAGATAGATTCGGGCGGTTGATATTAGTTGGCTGGATGCATTAGTCTCATAGTCAATCCTCAATTCTTGCAGGTTAAGAAAAGTTAGGCCATCAGGCAGAGGGTGTCATTTGGATGTATAACATTCAGTTGGTTCGGATGATCTATGACGACCGTAAACCGATTGAATCTTCTTGGCCCCTAGTTCATTTTTATGGTGGGTTCAACTTTGTCACGTCATTCTTTCATAGGCTATCAGACTGCTTTGAGATTTGTGCAGACACATTATCTGTGTACATATTTAATTCTTGATTTTCTTGCTCCTCGATAAGAACAAGATAATTTAATGCAAGAAAGTGAGAGGTACTTATGATTACTTAATGATGTAATAACAAAAATACACTTGAATTCTGTGACATTGATTCCTATAAATAAGGAGTAAATAGTGCGTTTTTTTCATCTTTCTCTGATTTTCTTCACCCGGTTTGTCTAATTGTTAACAAGGTGAATGAGTTGTCTTCCAATATAGATAAGTACATCAAAGTATCTTACCAAAGGGCTTTCGAAAACTTGAGGCGGGAAAATAAATCTCTCCTGGAAGGGGATCAAAAGTAGGTGTTGATAAAGAAGTGGAAGAAACCCGATTTAGAGGACAGGTGGGGTCGTCAGAATCCCTCCTTTGTTACACCCATGAGAAAGTGCAGGTGGAGGATGGCGCCTGAGAGAAGAGCTATGAGGAGAAAGGTTTCTTTGAAGAGGTGTCCCGGGCAGAGGAAGGTGGCTGCCCCAAAGAATGGTAAGTCGGTTTATTGGCTCCTATTCAGACTCCAATGCCGCCATCCGTGGTAGTAGGGCAAGAAACTATTAGAGCTTTAGTGCCGCATGGGGCGCTGAAAGTCGTTGTTTAGGGAAACGTGTGAGGAGCGATGGTCTTCCTCTATAGTCCAACGTAAAGGTGTTGTCGATCTCCCTCAGCTAGCCCGGGGAAAGAGGACTAGTGAGGAAGGATTCTCTTTTATTATTTTGGAATGAGACCAAATGATAGGTATGGAGGGATTGTTTTTTGCTATTATTTTATTTTTTTTGAAACATTCTTTATATTATTTTCAAAAGCATTTGACCCGATCACCGGAGTGGCGAACATCGAATCCCTTTTGATAGAGGCGAAGGAAGATGTTGATTCAGTCATCGATGTAGTAGTCGACTGATGGTCTACCAAAGGTGTTCCACTCCAATTGAGGCTGAAAGTAGCCATCAAGGTCCCGCAGAGAAGGCTTAAATTAAGGTGTTCAGCAAACAAGAGTCTCCCAGCTTGATGGAATGTTGACTACTTGAAATAGAAGATTTGTTCATCTGGGCGGCTGAATTTACTCGAGTCAGAGAGATTCATTTCTTGATTGAGCAGAAAAAAAAATCAAAGAGCTTGAAGGAAGAAGTGGCCACGATGAGTGCAAAGGAAGCTACACTTTACAAGGAAGTAACAGTTCGTTGAAAGGAGTTGTTGGCCATTCCGGAGGCATCTTTGGCTACCCGGATACAAGCTATAGCTTTATATTAGAATGCAAACTTTTGTATAAGCAATTATTTCAGCGAGGTCATATCACTACTGAAGCAATTGTTAATAGTCTTGTAAAATATTTTCTAGAGTAATAATAGTCTTGTAAAATATTTTCTAGAGTAATCGCTGAGCGATTGATGTAAATATTTTTATTACAAAATAAAATTTATATTTTATATTTTGATTTTGTGTTTGATATGACTCTCCTTCTGTGATTTTGAGTGTCAAATGACATTGATGCCCTCACATTGCTTTGACTTCCTTCCAATCTTCATAAATAAGGCAGAGGGTGTAGGAAACCTTGCTCGACTGTTCTATTTTATTTTGTTCTTTCAATTGATTATTTCCTTCAATCACTTTTTTGCATCTCAATTTTCATGACGCCCAAGTATTTGCAAGAGTTCTTTTGCTCCATTTTGACTGAGGAATTGTCCACTCCATTACACGCCATGTGGAGCTCCTTTAGGATTCCAACATGTATGAGAAGTCAATGGCCCTATGGACGGCCATGAATAAGGAATGAGAGATTGTCAGTTATGACAATGATCTGGTCTTCAACCCAGACTAGTTCAAGTGTAAACTGAAGTTACCTTTCTGTCAGGAGCTACGAGCGGCCCTCGGTCATTACGGTGTCATCCCAACATATAGCATGTCAAATTCCAGTGCCACCATTATGACATTCATCATATTCTTCCTGCAGTTGGCCATCATATGATCAGCTTACCTTTTCACCTATTTCATCAACTTCAAGGTTGGTAAGGATGGCTACTCAGTGTTCTCGATGGGTTCAAGATTCTGGCTTGTTGGGTATGAGAACAAGGTTAAGGACTAGAAGTTAATGTTCTTGGTTGATTCCTGTAGAGGCTGTTGGGGATTAACATCTGGCCAATTGTAAGTGCTCCTAAAAACTTCAAGGCTCTAGTGGGATCCTTGAAGGTGTAAAAGGATATGATCAAGGGGTTAAAGTTGTTACTGCACCAGTACCTGGACTCTAACGTTTTGAACAATATTTTTTGGAAGGAAGAGTTTGGTGACAGAATTGATGAGTTTTGAGAGGCCTCTGATGCTTAGAAGGTAAAGTGAAAGGAGTATGTTACTGCAAAGGTAGCCAAAATGGAATTGAGGGTGTAGGTCGTCCGCCCGGAGGCGATCGCTACTCCTCAAACACAAAAGCCATCGATTCTCATAAGTGTTTATACAAAAGTTGTGAAGCTCATTTTTTTCATTTTAAAAATTGCTTAGTCATTTTGTATTCTCAATGGAGAGTTGTTCCTAACCAAGAAAAAAGCTTTCTTGTTAGGCGTTGGGACCTCTAGAGTTCACCGAGAATTCTCCCCAAGGCACCAAGTTTCTATCGATTGAGCAGGGAGAAAAAGAAGGAGGCATCTCTGACTGGAGCTGCGGAAGTGGCCAAGCTGCTAAACATTCTCATCCTTAATGTCAGGTCAAGAGGTGAGGTGAGTCAGTCATAACTCGTTCCTCAGTTGGATTCCAACAATGAGGCCTGTAATGAGATAGAGTCAGATCATCAGGAAGAAGCCACTCCCTACCAGGAAGGAAAAGATCATGCCTAGGATGTCTCCTCACAACCACCTCCTCATCCAAAACTCAAAGGTTCTTCTCTAAGTTAGCTAAGAAGGAGAACACTAACGTTTGATTTAGCTCTGTCGAGCGCTTTGTTGTGGTAGACACTGAGATGGAATTGTATATTGAGATGCTAACAACAGTGGACTACTTGTACCTTCCCGAATAGATGGTCCATTCTGACTCCTTCTAGGAGCAATTGAGGAGGCTTGGTGGCATGGTCCTTGGTTGGCTTAATGACTAGTGCCACTTGATGGAATGGGTGGTTGCCCACTTCAAATTGAAGGCCTTACATCAGATGGAGGACAAGAAGGTGGCGCTGAGTGAACGATGAAATAGGTGGTCATCTGGATATTGGTGACAAATCAGAGGGTCATTTAGATCGAGAAGAGATTGAAGTTCTTGATTGAGAAATGGGTAAAGGAGGTTAGAGAGCATGAGGAAACCATGTTGGCCTTATATAAAGAGAATGAGAGGTTGACGGTGGTGACAAGATGATGACTATTGAGGAAAATATTGAGGGGTTGTGACAATAACTCCAAGCAGGCATCTCCTTGGTCATCAACTGCTCATCAAAGATGACTTGAGCAACCCCATATGGGCTAATATGAAGCAGTTTGCCAACCTCCTCTCTGACCCAGAGGATGACAGTGAAGAATTCGCACGAGCGGCTGAAGACAGAGGTGGT
This sequence comes from Phalaenopsis aphrodite, assembly GCA_003013225.1. NCBI lineage: Eukaryota > Viridiplantae > Streptophyta > Magnoliopsida > Asparagales > Orchidaceae > Phalaenopsis > Phalaenopsis aphrodite. The sequence goes on from NEWO01000827.1 coordinate 103,886, forward strand.
AGCGACGACAGATCGATAGCTTCTTGAACTCTCCTTTTTATCACTGTTCTGATGAAGAAATTTAATTTTGCTCGGCTATTCCATATTGAATTGTATAATTATGGAGAAAGAACTTGTATATACATTTTTTTATAATAGAAACTTTTTGTTGTTCTTATACTTGTGTCACTTTACCTTCACTATATTTTACTTTACTGCTTGATTGCTTGCGATATTGTACATGAAGAAGATTCAATTTTGAAATGTTCTCTGTCAAATTTGATTTGTATTAATTGTCGGGCCCAAGTCTTACATTCTCAATATTTCTTTCAATCATTTAAGTAATCACCTCAGTTGAGCCTTGCCTTCCACTAATCGTTGATCTTGTTGCTACCTTCACAGGAGTAGTCACTGATACTAGCCACAAGGATAATTTGCATGCCACTTAAGTTAGATATTGTCATTGAGGAGTGGTGAACCATCTCTAGAGCAAAAACCATCCCAAGCTAGAATATAGGATTTTTTATGCTTAGCATTTAGTTAATTTTTATGCAGCTCATCGGTTAAATTTAAGTCATTGCTCTTGATCAAGCTTCGAGGTTATACTAATTGGGTGTTTTATGTTGCTGTCAAATTTTAAAATAACTTTTACTGATTGAACATCATTCTTGGAATCAAATTTCAATGTCACACGTGTAGTGTGTCCACTTGATTGACTCGAGATGATTCACTATTTACTTATAGCATCTAGTAGCTCAAGACATCCAGCTAGACCCATCAGTGCGTGTTTGGGGTAAGAAACCAGGGTCTGCAATGATTTGACCTTGCTCAGAAGATTCCATCATTAGATAGGATCATTTAGGACATGGGGCATGTTTAACATTCATTATGGTGTTTAGAAACCATGAAAAAATCATATGGAGTCTCCCGTGGTAAAAAAAATCAATCAAGGCTTACCATGGGTGTTTTTGGGAAGATTAGAGATTAGAACGCCCTACTCATGCCGTGCTTTGGGGCAACCATCGAAAAATCGATACAAATATTCATTCTTGGTGTTATGTGACCATAATTTAGTCATATTTCATTCCCCATAGTTTTCAGATTGAGAAAATCCTTTATCATATGTTTCTGGTGAAAATGAGATTTTTTAGGGCTAGAGTGTTTCCTAGGCAGCGAAAACTACCCCCCTGGAGTATCCAAACCGAAACCTAGACAAGCACTAGCCTTTTGGTGCCGAGGCACCCGTAACACCCTCAAATAACATTCTTGAGCGTTGGGAAAGTAATCATTACCCTGTTGGTTCCTAGGAACTAGAGTGCTTAGGCTCCAGAGACGTTGTGCAAAGGTCACGGTGTCTTGGAACCAATCTAAGTGATGATTTTGGGCGCAATTTTTATGCTTTTGTCCCCGACACACCTTTCTAGGTAGCCGAAATTGCATGTTTTATTGGTTAATTGGGAGATTTGCTTAGGTGAAAGATAAAGGGTTGATTAAACCAATTTTGGAGGGGCCTTTAATGAGGTGGCAAGGCCATATTTGGCGAGATAGGGGGATGAGTAGGTTGGTGATATCTTTGGTTATTTTTCCTTTCAACTCCTTATCTAGGTTTTGGGGCTAGTCATCTTCTTCTAATGGAAAGAGAGCCTTGGAGCTTTGTCTTCCTTGTAGCTAGGGTTTTCTCTTGGAGATCTTGAAGTGAAGAGCACGAGAGAGAGGTCAAAGTGAGATTTTCCTTCTTATAACACTCTTCTTCATCTTTTTCTTCTTCTTCTTTATTTTTCCCAAAAAAAAAAAGATCATTTCATCTTTTTCCTCTTCCTTCGCCATTTTCCTTGAGTGTGTGTGAGGTATTCTTGAGAAGGAGCTTGGCTAACAAAGAGGGTAAGGTGTTTTCTCTCCTATGGTGAAGGAGAGCTTCATACTTTGGGAAAGGCTCAGTGGAGCTTCGCTGGAACTTTTCTGGAGCTTGGAACTTTACCTAAATCTCACCGGACTCTCATTCTAAAGAAGAGATTCTTTGTTCTATGGAGAAAGAACAGTGTGAACCTTGACAGAGCTTCGCTGGAGGCTCATCGAAACTTTGCTGGAGCTCGGACAAGCAAAGAGAACGTGTCCCCAACCTTTGTGGTGGTGAGAAAACTCGTAAACTCTTGTGAATTCCTTTTCGTAGGTCTCTAGTTTTGGAAGTAATAGGGATAAGGACTTAGGGTTTTTGTGCTTAGAGGAAATCCCCATAAGTTAGGTGCTTTGCGATCCCCTACAAATCCAAAGAGCGAAACCTACCTAATTCTAGGTTCATACCTACGTGCCTCGAGAGCACGACAATCCCATCGTTGTCTAGTAGCCTCAACTTTCAATGAATGGGTTGAGAATGTCTTGAGTCTATAAATGAGGGAAAGCCTTCATTGGTTCCTTGTTTCCTAGGCCGTCAAGGTGTTCCATGAAAAAATCTTCAGTTTCATGAAGAATTTCTCTAGTGGAAAGTTTCCCTAAGTTGGGTATCACCTAAGTCGGGACTATGCCAAAAATATTAATAAGATTTCATCACATAACGAGATTCTAAGCCTAAGCTAAAGTTGATCCTTGTAAGAACCAATCACCTCACATAAAAAGTGTTGTGCTATTTTTCCTTCATAGTGGCTCAAAAGACAAAAAAAAATGAAGCATACACATTGGATACGTGGTTCTATTGTACCTGCACAAAGTCCATCTTAGAAAACCAATCATTGTTGATAAAGTCCAAGAGGCTTTGATGGGTGGAAAAAGATGGTTGGGCAGTAGTTTTAAAGGAGGAAGCTATGCTTGCCTGAGAACAAGTAAGAGAAATATAAGAGAAAAATTATAAGAATAAAACTATCACTATATAAAAAACATTTTCTTTTATCAAGGAAAATGAAATGGTAACAATTTAAAATGCACATGGGTAAAAATATAAAAATATAAGTAACTAAAATCTCAGGAGTATAACCGACATCACATCAGAAACAAAAAGTATATATGCCGAAGCATCAACTATATTTTTACTTCAAAAGTTGATCATTACAAAAATTTGGTGTATCAACTAGAAGGAATAAAAAACATTGTACAAGGATCTGACTTCACCTTACCGTGAAAGTTAGCTCAATCGAATAAGCCTCCTCAATACAAACTCTCCCCTGTACCTAAGTTGTCTGAGCCAAAACAAATTGGCCTAAGACTAAAGAACCAAGCATTTATCTCACAATTCCATGAGCTCCTACTAAAAGAAGGCCTTCGATTGTCTCTACAAATCAATCTCACATTCCAGGCCAACATAATTGTCCATGTAATTGGCTAATTTTGAAGAAATTGTGACACTACTACGTTCAAGTGGTTGTCTCTTAGAAAACCTATCTCCTCACATTTTGATGCGAGCCTACTATCTCATCCATCTTCCTCGTAGACCCTACCTCCAGTAGCAATCTGATCATCCCTAACTCCACGCTCAAAACTCCCAACACCTCCACTCATATACTTTTCACTACTCAAGAGAAGACCCAAAAGCTCATTTAAATTCAGGGAATATAGTTCATCCAGTCCATAGCCTATAAAAATAAAGACAAAAGATGACCCTCAAAATGTAATTACAAATCATCAAGAGTGAATACCTTACCTTCGCATTGCACATAGGAGCTTAAATACATCTGAGAGAAAAAGATTTGACGACTCATTGCCTTGAACCACTTAAGCCATTTGAAAGTCTTGTCGTAGCATCCCATCAGAAGTTTGTGCACCCAACTTTCTCATATTCTAGGAATGACAATAGACAAATCTGGTTCAAGGATTTTGGTACCTACTTCAGTAGAATGGTGGTCAACATCTTTGAAATACGAGGAATATCTCCTGTGTCCATACAGACGGACCTTGCTTCGTCGACTGACAAGTCAACATTATTTAACACCTAGACAAGGCCTTCAAGGACTACAAAGGGGGATCCCTCTAAGGCAGTTGGAGCAACAACATGATTGAAAGCATTAGTGAGGCCCTCCAGAACAACTTAAGGAAATATCTATTGATCCATTGAAGAAGCATCCCTTTAATATTTCAACTTGCTACCTGATGCTAGCTTACTAAATAAGCCCAAAGTAGTAGTTTGGTTGGGACATCAACTTAGGCTCCAGTAAGCTTTTGCATCAATCAAAATTTTTGGCAAGAAGAGAAAAATCATGCAGATGAACTAGAGCTCAATGGAATTTTAGGAAAATCTTGCCAAACTATTTATAAAAGCACAATGCTCAGGACTGAAGGGAGTATTTAAAGCTTTAAACATTTATTGTTGATCTAAAAATAATTATTGAATCTATTAATTCCTTCTTTCTCTCTCTCTCTCTCTCTCTTATTATAAAATGACTTCCTAAGATTTGATAGAATTGAGAAACTAAATATATACAAAAGAAAAAATACGCTTCTTAGATGATAAGAAAATAATGACCCTAAACAAAAAAAGAAGGGAGACCGAAAAGCTTGTTTGGACACCTCGGGGGTTGCCGCAACAGACTTCAAAGGATGATCACCAAGTGCTAAGGAGAAAAAGAAATGTGATAGGTCTCAGGCACCTAGGGTCGACCGACTTGGGATTGAACAAGGGACTATGACCAAGGCATCGATGACTGACATAGATCACATTTATTAGACCACTTGGAAGATCTCAATATAAAAAAAATCAATTTGCCAATGGTTGACGCCTGATATCACACGATCAATACCTCGTGATCGGTCAACTCAAAGCTAGGTGTGAATAGCTCAAGTGGCCAGGATTATGCTCGAAATGAAAGCCAAAGGGGGTACAATACTTTACGAAGATTTTGTACTTTCATGTATTAGTGTTAGAAGCGAGCGTCTGAGTTGAAATTGTGTAGGGTCTCGCTCGGACCTTCCGGTGAGATTCTTTTATTTTGAATGAAAGTATATGTCTTTTCAGGATAAGGGTCAGCTTTTATCAATATGCAACATTGTACTGATAAATATAAAATTCTCTAATTCTCGTTGAAGGAATCTTCGTCAATTCTCTATCTCTTCTCAAACGATTCTTATTTTCTCTTTATTTTATGTTCGTTATATTCCTTCATGGTGGCTACAGGATAAATCTGGATTCAACATAGTACATTGTACTCCCCCTAAATTAGAAGTGTAAGCACACCATAAAATTTTTGATTTTCTCTCGAATTAATGTGCTATGAATTTGAATATTATTTTCAAAATTACTATCAGCATAATCTACACGTGTTGTGCAAAAGGTATGCCACATCTTCTTTCTCCTGGTTGGTCTCCACTTATTCATTAGTGCTGTGCATGGCAGCCATCTTTAGCTCAAAGAACGTCCTCAAATTCTCTTCCTCTGGCCTTCTTTAAAGCAGCTATCTCAAACTCCTTAGTGGATCTTCTTATTTTTTTAACTTTTTTGTTTGTGTTTCCACCTTCAAAGCCACAAAGCCTCCTTTTTATCATATTATTGTTGCGGAAAATTATTCCATACGGGCAACGCATGCAGATATGTGTTATCCGATCTCAACCGTAGATAAAAACTTTTTTTTTAAAAGAAAAAAAATGGGCCCACCGAAATACAATTTTGCTCTGATCGACGGTTGAGATCGGGCAGCACATGCATCTATACATACGCTGTTTGTATGGAATAATTTTTCATTGTCACGAGTTTTACTTTTTCAAATACATTCATATTTATAAAAAAAAAACATATGTTTTTAGTTATCTTTTTCGCATTAAAAAATGTAGCCGCATCGACATGGATATCATTTTGAATATGAATTTATTTCAAGAGTGAAACATTGCTCCTGTTAGGGTTACAACAGTAGAGAATTCAAAATATAAATCATGATTATTCAAACCACACATTCATTTAGTTGAATCTAATCAAACCCTTACTTTTAACCCAAGCACAAAATATTTAGCAAAATAAGTTTTAATGTGTTTCCTAAATAAAGTATTTTTAAAATTTTGACAAAAAAAAAATTATGCCTAAATTTAGTTTAAAAAAACTAAGAAAATAAGTAAATAAGTTAAAAAATAATGATGATAAGCTTATGAACTCTTCAATTGAAGTTTTTTTTTTCTTAATTTGAGGTGGCAAAAAGAATTGCATGGAAATTGATGCATTTGTTCTGAAAATAATTGAGTATTTTAGTATAAATTTGATGTAAAATAGATTCAAAATTAGTTAATATTAGTGAGAATTTTTTTTCGTTATGATGATGACGTGTTCACTGCAAATCCAAAAAGATTTCCTTATAAATGATCAGATATGTGAGCTCAAAAAAAAGATACCAACCCGAGAGATAGAATTATTATCTTAACATGAATCTAATCATTGGGATGATAAAAATTTTTAAGATTTATGAGTCTGTATAACCAAATATTTTTGGGTATGATGTCCCAAATCAAGATACCCATAACTTTTTATCATCCCAAGTTCATCAATAGTCTTAAACTATTAACAAACTAAACACTGTAAGGTTTATACTGTGGTTCATTGCACCTACATAATCTAAGGGATTATAAGCTCAGGGTTTTATATATCTGATTTCTTAGCACCAGCTAGAGATACCTCGTAATCTAACTTTGATTTTAAGCTTCAGCTATATTATGGGTATGAGTGATCTTGGGTTTCATTTTTGAGTTAGCTAACCTCAGATTTGCAATCAATCCATCTAGATGTGGTATCAATTGTTTATTTTGGTGCATTTTAATAAATTTTTTTTGGGTTTGATATTTTGATGTTTATTATTTTGTTCTCTTAATTTCTTGATCAATCATAAGAATCAAGATGTTCCAATATTGATGTTTTTACATTTGATTTTTTTCCAAAGCTTTAGTTTCTATTGTTGGTTTAAAGTTTTATTATTAAGGTCTACATTCATGAAAATTTTCACATGTATATTATTTAATTTTTCTTGAAGATATGAAAACTACAACCTTACTTGATTTTATATGAGAATTTATAAGAGATTGTAAGCTTTAAGGAGTGTCCAATAAATTGCATGAAAAGTTATGAGCTTTAGTAATTGAATAGGCTAAAGCTCAAATGATTTAATGAGGTGTTTACATAAATGGTTTGAAAAAGGTGTTCTTTTTTAAAATTTTGTTTTGAAAATTTGAATTTTTAGGTGATTCAAAGTATAAAGTTTTTTTTGGTGGTTCAAAGTGTTTTAAAAGGTTTTAAAGTATTTCAAAAGTTTAAAGCATTTTTAAGGGTTTGAAAATTTTGAGTGATTGAAAGTCTTTAAAAGTTTTAGAATTTTAAATGTTTAAAAACTCAAAATGATAAAAAGTTTAAAGTTTTTAGAAGTTTAA
>NEWO01000827.1:155326-195554 GCA_003013225.1 Phalaenopsis aphrodite
AATGATAGTAGAAAATAATTGGCATAAAAATTACATATTTTCTAACATGGACGTTATAGCACATCTTACTTTGGCAACTAGAAACAACAGAATCAGTTGTGACAACATGCAAGCAACTTCATTAAAAAAAGTCATAAGAGCCAAACTTATATGATACTGACATTTATATAAGCAAATCCAACCAAAATTAACACAGTATAAGAAACCCGACATCCAGAACAAAAAAATTCACTCTAAAAATATTCAGTTTTTACCTTGCGGGCAATTTTCTTGAAAATTGCCTCACTAAAATGTGGAAGTTGTAAGAACGCGGCTATTCCTTCCGAATTCGCCCCACCTGCTTTTCTTGCACTAAGTGGAACAGCCTGCGCTAAATAATAATACAGTGTGAGGAGTATCTTTGCATGTTCCGTCAAATATTAATTTTAGCAATTTCAAGAAAAAGCGCATACACTTATTGTTCATGCATGTTTGAGATTTTAAACGGTACTTAAGATTTCAAATATGAAGTTATCCATGAGTCCAATTTTAAATTTGTGAGCATTCTGAAAAGGAAGTTAACTGGCTGAGCAAATACTTGATCAAAAAAACAGCATTTGATAAAACTATTCAAGCATAACATAAGTTTTTGTCTTATACCTAAATTAGAGATTAAAAAATAAATACTATGCTTTGAAAGTTGAAACAGTTGGTCATCGTTCAATATAAATTTTAAAATTAGTAAACAATAGATAGTATCTTTCAGCAAAAATAAGAGTCATTTACCTGCATATCACTCAATTCTTATGTATTTACATATCAAACACCTAACTTTGATTTTTACATTTATACCAACCAAATCCTTTCATATAACATCAAAAATACAACTATTTTAAATTTTAAAAAGTGAAATATGAGTTGTTAAGCATAGGTAAGGTGGCATATATGAAAAAAATTAAGGTTTAGGTATTAGATATGTAATACTTAGGAATTGAGTGGTATGTGTGTAAATCTTCCAAGTTAAATTTCGATCGTAGATACTGTCAAAACTTAAGTAACTAGTACAACGAATTACATTAAGGTGTGGAGTGCATAACCTGAACAATACTTTGTGAAAGCTCAACCACCCCAATCGCAGGTCTTAACCATCCATGCCCCAGGGGATTGCGGGGTAGAACAGCTATCTGAAAGAAAACAATATGTGATGAGTACATATAGAAATTAAATGTGAAATAAAACGGCACAGGAAATTAAAATAAAACATAAAGATATATAAGATACCAAATGTCGTCAAAATAAGTAATGCACCTACATCAACTAGCAATTGGTGGTACCAAACCAATACAGATTAACCATGCGTTCAGAGGCATGATTTGCACGGCTACGTTATAGAAAAATAAGGCTTCCATTTGTTAAATCAAAGTGCTGAGATAGACATAAAAGCACCGCATGCATGTTTAAGATATGCCAAAAGCCAAATGACGATTCAAAAATCAACTAAAGATGATTAACACAGAATCTTAAAGAATTAACCATAGTTTCAACACAATCAAAACATTCAACATTTTCCTACCTCCCATCATTCAACAACAAAAAAATATCCATTGAGAAAATAAATACAGAATACTAAGTTTTAAGATCTACTTTTCATCCACCTCTATCTCTCACACTCCACAAAAGAACATGCCTACTTGTTGATTATTTATCGCAACATTCTAAACCAAAACAAACAGCATTGAAGAATGCAATTCTAATGCACCATAATGAAGAATTTAAAAACAACTAGCTTGATTTTTACAGTAAAAAATGTTATAGAACATAAATCATATAAATGTAGAACGCTCATAAATAACAGATGCCCTCCAAGCTTTTTGTTTTATATGCATCATCACCTAGAAACATTCACCGTTCCTCATTTGTGGCATTGATGCCCACCTGTGTATCCAAAACACATCGATTGATTTCTTTCAATCAAAATACAGTCTGGGGAATATCATTGAAAGTGATAGGATGAGCTCCAAAATAAGCATCCAATGATTTCACAAATCTTCCCATATAAGGGAATATATTTTGAACTACGTTAAACAGATATCTCTTACTAATGTCTAGAAGAAACAATATAATAATTGAAACATAAAAGTTAATGTAATCCAAAATTGTAAAATTAGTGGTCAAAATCATGTCCATTTAAAGCACCTTGACAAGTTCTTCGAGAAGACGAGGTGCGAGCTCAAGCATTCGCTTGAAATCTCCCAACAAAGAAGAAGATAAACTGGCAGACTCACGAGTCAATTGAGCTTGTACCAAGAGTTCCATCTGAAAATAATTATCAAACAGTAAGTACATCAACGTTGATACAGCCATATTATTTTACAAATTATCAACTGAAAACATCCACCTTAACCAATGCAGGATGTTGTTTCCAGAACTTAGCTTGCTCTGTCTTGATATTTTTTAGATCCAAATTCAACTCGCTTCGAACTGCCACAAACAACTTCTGAAGGGGTTCAGTATCACTTCTACGGATGGGCATTTCCACATATTCTGCAGCCTTAATGAAGACATCCATGACCTTGCTGATCATTAAAAACAGCCGAGTTCAATAAGAAAAATTCATGTCAAATAGTATAAGTGAATTAGGATATGCATATTCTAAAAATAATGTCGATACCCTTCTCACCATCCACCTCAACATCAATATATATGTATGCATGTGCATATGTGTATGCATAAAAATATCTGTGCATGTTAACGTCACTTACGTATATGTGTTAAAATGAAAATGACAACAAAAGACTCATTGATACCAATGTTGAATATCATAGTAATGCAATTTTTAATGGAGTTGTGGTATAACGAAGGATGGTTAGCAAGTGATCCTAGTGGTGATGGTGAGATGAGAGGAGCGAAAAATAATTATATTAAATATTATCCTATATATATATATATATATACTCATACATGTCAACAAAGAAATTAATGTAAACTAAGTGTGAAAACATTAAAGGATAAGTGTGAGAATGCAGGAGTAGCAAATATTATGGAATAAGGTGGTATATTCATATAACCTTAAAATTAGGTTTTGAAGCTAAATGATACATGAGAAAAATAAGATCACCATTGTTATACTAGAAGGAGACAGCTTGTTGGGTTATCTTAGGAAGAGAAGCATATAGCTTGTCTACGAGATGATTAAGTAGTTACATAAGCGAACAAATAATAAAAATTTGCCAGAAGACCATAAATATCATACACGCTACTCAACCTCCTTTATTGGTACATGCTAAGAATTATTGATTTAGTATAAAGAATTAGAACTGATATGAGTTCCTGGTGGCCAAAAAACATAATAGATTTAGAAATACCAAAATACCGAGGAACTAAAATGGCAGAGGACTAAACAACCATGCATAAGGCTTTCCATAAATATGTTCACGCTTCTCTAAGAAACCTTCATAAGAAAAAATGATCAATAGCCGACCTCCCACAGATATGGCCCGAGTTCACAATAAGAGGCTAGAATAGAACTTGGAAGGCTTCTGGAATTTTTCAGGAAATTTTCTATAGATTTATTAAACTAAAGGTCTCTCAGGGTGTTGTTTTCCATTGTACCTCACATAATAAATGCAAAGTTCAGAGTGGTTCATTTAGAATTTTTTTTGTCTAGATATCTGATAAAGGTCACAAAACTTGTAAAAAAAAACATTTATTTTATAAGAGAAAGGCGCTGATCTTCTTTTCCTAGTTACTTCTGGAAAAAGTCCATAAGAAGTGCACTTTGATACCCCAATGGTGTGGATCAGACAAAAGAATTTTGAAATTATGGTTCCTACATCTTATGACTATAATTCTTTCTACATGGGCGAGAAAATAAAGCATGTTACTAAATTGGAATATTTAAAACAGAAAGCTCACAATCAGCTATTCATTACGTGAAGAAATCAGTTTCAAAGTTCAATAGTAAGATAAAGTTTAACAGGCGCTTAAAGCGTAAAGCAAAAAGCTAAACAGCACAAAATTAATCTGCAGTAAAATTTATATTAGAATAAACTGAGAGATATATCAGTGCGCAAGTTAAAGAGAAGCATAAATTCCACGAGTCAAAAGCCAAAAGAATAAAGTTTGGTATCCAACAACAATATTCATGAGCAGACGACAAGAAGGGCAAGGAAGGACACAGGTTGGAATTGCTAAGTGTCTCAAAGAAGGAAAAAAGAAAAAAGAAGAAGAAAATAACAAGATCCAATTAAAATTTTTATTTTGAAAGCCATGCTTTTTATTCATAAAATACTGTTCCAGGTTAAATACTAAAGACCGTAGCTAACTAAAACACACATGCACAAAAATTTAAGCACAAAAGAGAAACATCCTACTATCACTACATGCATTATTGTGAAGTATACCAAACACACACTCCACGACTCATCAAAATTTATCGGCTCAAAGAATAAAGTCAAAATACCACAGTGATTACTCTCATATTAACTAGAGACTTACGGGAAAAAAAACATAAAAAATTATATGGAATTTTTAATGAACGCTGCAAGGTCAAAAATTAAAGCCAAATTACAAATATGGTTATAAACCTATACCTTGGAGCTAATGAAGGTTTCATGAAATAGAAGTAGGTTGACAAAGTTTGATGCATAACATAATTCCCTGTATACTTAGCAGATCTTGATAAATATATCACTGCTATTATAAGAGGTAAAAGAATGCAGACTCCGACAATTCCAAGAAGAAGTATCCCGCCAGATGCACCGTCAAATTTTAGCAGAAATTGAGGTAACGCAATCCCCATTTCAAGCCCCTGATAATGCCATGCTATTAGCTTTCATAATGCAGAAACTACCCCTTAGTTAGTGAATTTATAAAAAACAGTCCAGCACATTACCTGCCTACCATCTGGGTGACCGTACTTTTCATAGTTTTCACGTGAAACAGGATCAGTCAAAGCCTGGTATGCCTTTGAGATAAATTCTACAAAATATTTGTGCGCCTCTGGAAAATGAAGAGGAAAAACTAGTCAGATGAGACAAGCAATTATCGTTCACATCGCAGATGATCAAAAGCATGACAGAGTGCACAGAAATCACACCTGGATCAGGGTTTTTATCCGGGTGATATAAAATGGAGAGTTTTCTATATGCCTTCTTTATTTCTGAATCTGATGCTCCTGGTTCTAACCCAAGAATGCTAAAAGGTTCAAATGGTTGGCTCTATTAAACACAAGAAGAAGATATTTCAATAATCAGATTCAGGGGATTTTGAAATGATATAATACTGAAATAAGACTGTATTTTAGACTGACAGCACCCTTACGATATTCAACTGAATAATATACTAGTATAAGTTGCTTCTAATTGCTAGAAAACTAAACTAAACACATCAGAATACAAATAAAGATAGAAGCATTTTCAATGACAGCACAGCTTATTTCCTGAAAGAAAAATTTTCAAAAGTTATTACTATTGATGCAGCAACAACAACAACAGCAAGCCTTTATCCCACTAAGTGAGGTCAGCTAAATGAATCATTCTTCTCCATTGTGTCCTAATCAGTGTCATATTTTCATTTAATTCTAATAAAATGAGATCATTTTTTATACAACATGCCTAAGTCTTTTTTATCTCTACCTTACTTAACATAAGTTGAATCTAAAATATCTACTCTCCTAACCGGGTCATCGGATGGTCTATATTTAATGTCACCAAACAATCTACGGCGACTCTCTCTAATCTTGTGTGCATTTCTTAATAGTGCAATTATTGTAGTAAAATCTTAAGCGACCAAAATTCTGACTATGCTAAGTAATGTTAGGGGCAAATTTAATTGCCCAAGTAGGAAGGGAAAGAAGCAGAGGAAAGTGTCATTTCCATCACTTTTTCTAGTTTTGTTAGAAAGTGGCAGCACGAAACTCTCACTTTCAAGAAGTTTCTGTTTTCTTACTTGTTTTTTTTTTTTTTTACAAATAAAGAGCAGCCCATTCCTATGGATATGTGCTGATTCATTAAAAGACTTTCTCCTCGTCTTGTTAGTAAAGATAAACTTAAGGTCAGATATGCCACATCTTTATAGACTGAAAATGAAATTAGATGTACAAGACCTTCTCTGTCTCTTAGAAGTAAGAGAGATACGAACAAAACAAAGAAAGAAAAAATGGGACCAAAAGTTTTAAGCTAGCAAACTAAAAGCTAATGTAATATACCTCACGGCTTGTAATCTTGATGTAATAAACTAGAATCACCATAATCACCCAGAGCAACAGAATTGTCAGATTACTGCAAGTAGAGAAGTTTGAGATCTGCACAAAGAAGAACAAAGTTTAAGAACTTTCTTGGTAACAGCACAGCAGTACTAGTTGAGTTATAATATAGTCTTCTTCTTTTACCCGTTTTAATATGGATCTTCTGTACTTCCCAGAACGTGAACATACAGAGCATTGGCAATGAATGGTTTTCGTTTTTCTTGTTACAAAGCGGGATAATCTAACTATTGTGTAGGGTACTACAGAAAGAGCCATCATAGTAAGGATAAATATGGGGAAAAGTGAACCATTCTCCTCAGTCGATGCCATTACTCCCTTCTGCAGATGAAAAGAAACATAGTGAATGAAATATAAAGGAGTAAAGATTTACAATCTCATGTAAAAGAATAAAAAAATGAAAAGGAAAATAATTTATAATTCAAAATTTAAAACCACGTTACTACAGAAAAAAAATGAATGTAAAAGATTCTTATTTTTTTCTATCACGATTTCTTAGAAAGGTACGAAACCATCAAATCCATACGCAAAAAGAAAATAACACACATAAACCAGCAACCCACAATTTATATATGTTGCCCTTCACGACACAAAGAAGGCAGAGGTAAGGAGACAGCCCAATTAACAAGTACAAATTTCAGATTAGAATGAGAAGAAATTCCCAATAATAAAACTACTGATCAGAGCTTAAATATAGGGAGTAAAACTTCCGCATCGACTCAAATAAGATTTAATGAAGAAAAGAATCAATCTAAGCATTACTCAATCAAATTAGCCCTAAAAAAAACAAAAAAAACAAAACTCTATTATTTTTAACATTATTGTTCCCCTTTCGATTTGTTGATGAGCACGATAAGCCCCAAATTGAAGAGCATAATAGATGTTAAATAATGAATAAGGTGATAAATAAAAAAAAAAAGGAAGTAGAAGAAGAAAAGCTTAAATTATTGTGATTTCTCCTTTCTCAGCATTTGGTGCTCAAACCATTGCCACCAAACTTCAACTTTCTGCCTCTTTCCTAATCTATGTCTTCTCTCTGAAACCAAAGAAAATGGATTTAATAAACCATATACTATATTACCTCTCTATCTTGCCAATTCAATCCTCTCATGCAGCCCACAATAGAGTGCCCCACTCTCCTGTAGCTCAATACCACAATTCACTTCAGCAGTTATGTTCTCCTAAGAACTGTTCAAGGGATGTAAACTATAACGTAGTCATGCAAGGAACAACTTCTAAAGAAAAAAAATATATGTAGGCATTCTAACCTAATTTCTTTAATAAGGTATATCATAATAAAATAGAATAAATTATGTAATCAATTTATAAGCCCATTATAAACAAAATTTGAGAAATTTATCTGTTTTTTTATCATTGATAAAAGATCCAAAAAAGTTTGAAAATTCTTTAATTCATCTTTCACTATGACAAGTATACATTCATTCATGGTTCAATCTTTCATCAAAGATTATCCAATAATAATAATAATAATAAATCAATGAACAAGCCATCTTCGATTCAATAAAGGTTCGGTCATTATTAAATCATTGTTCAAAGAAGATTCAAATCCTTAGAAATTATGCTTAATGATCACTATTATTTATTAATGGTATGGTTCAGAGTGTGTACATTGTATTCAATCCTAAAAAACATTACTAACATTTAAAGAGGATGAATGAAGAGAGGCTCTACAATCATTGAAAACAAAGATGGTGCTAGGAAGAACAATCAAAGAGCTCATATGATCAAAAAGTTGCATAACCATTTTGCAAGGGTTCTATCTATTAGTTAAATAGCAAAGGCATTTCAATCCAAAATGAACTTTTAGGCATGTTTTAATTAACATTTTTTCTCAAACTTCGCTATTATGGAGCATATGAAGCCAATTTTCCCTTTATAAATTTATTAAATAATTTTAAATATTTTATAATATAAATGTCTTCTATAAGAGAATCAGGGTAGAACATCTTAACCTGTATTTTTCCGAAATAATTCATTGTGTGACATCGAAGCAATTTATATCCTTTGACACAATGGCTTGATCATTGTTTGAATACTGTTCAATCAATACTATCGAATCATCCTCTAGCCATCTTTGATGAAGATCGAATAATGATCAATCCAAGTTCGTAAATGAATCTATCATGATCGAAGATAATTCAATCATTGATGAGATATGATTTCATCATTGCTTGATCTTTAAACAAACCATCTTTGATTAATGATCAAATGATGATTGAAGATAAATTTCTCATTATCAATGATTAAACAAAACGGGTTTGATCATTGAAGGAAGAAGATTCAAACATTATTTAACCACTGGTTGAACAATAATAGAGCAAACATATTCATCTTCGATCATGATCAAACCATCTTCGATCGAAATTCTATCATTATTCAATCCTCAATCAATTTCGATCCTATTTCAAACATAATTCACTTCTTGTTGAGAAATAGTTTGAGCATGCTTTGTCATTATTATCTCTTTTGAAATTGACTAATTTGAATTTTATACATATATTTGATCAAATCATACCAGTGGAGATGTCATGGTGCTCGGGTAACATTGAAGGTTGAGAGCTTGATTGATAGTGTGAAAAGACAAACATGAGCGAGCTCACTATTTGTTTGTATTTGGCTCGTTCGAATATTTCATTGTTTGAATTCAGCTCATGCTAGAAATTTTACATTAATATGGTGCTCAAGTCATTCATATAAATTGTAAAGTATTCATTTAGCTTGCTAAGGCTCAAATTGGCTTGAATTAAAAAAAACACACACACGCACACACAATTGTTAGGAAAAAAAATGCACAAATTTTTCGAAATGAATATGTAACAAATTTTAAATACTAATTAGTACTAATAATTTATTATTAAAATAAGAATCTCCAACTCAAATTGTACGGCAAGAGAAATGACTTCAGTACAATTTATTCAATAAAACACAATAGTAATAATTATAAATAGTACAAAATTTGAAGCAAACATGTACATCTAAATTAAAATGAAATTGACTATAAAAACAAATATGCGCATCATAGACATGACTATTTCAAACAATATAGCAGTTAAACTGATGAAAAAAGATTAGCACATCTTATCTCAATAAAATTTTACTAAAGTAAAAAACAAAAAATGGTGGAAAAGTAAAAAGAAACCTACTGATTTTTCAAAATATTAATTCTTCTATTTTAGCAAAATTAAACCCTAGCAAATTAAAAGCAATAACAACAACAACAACAAGCTTTCATCCTACTAAGTGGGGTCGGCTACATGAATCTTTCTCCATTGCGTCCTATAGAGTGTCATATTTTCATTAATTCTAATAGATTAAGATCATTTTTTACGCAATTTGCCCAAGTTACTTTAGGTTTACCGTTGTCTTTCTTAACATAAGCTGGAGCTAAAACATCTACTCTCCTAACAAGATCAACAGATGGCCGGCGTTTAGTGTGACCAAATCATCTAAGCGACTCTAATCTTGTCTGCCAATGGAGCTACACTAACCCTATCACGGATATATTCATTAAGCATTTTGTTTTTAAGTATCAAGTCACTCATCCACCTAAGCATTCTCATCTCAGCAACACTTAACTTTGTTTTGCGCTTCTCATTTAAAGGCCAACATTATGTTCCATAGAGCATTGCAGGTCTCACCAACATCTTATAAAATTTTCCTTTCAGTATGAACGGTACTTTTCTATCACACAATAGGCCTCGATGGATTCCTCCACTTCAACCAACCAACTTGAATTCTACTAATAACATCCTCATCTATATCACCATCATTTTGAACTATAAACCCGAGGTATCTAAAATGATCACACCTTTTAATGATTAGATCACCCATAGTAACAACTCTGCCACTAGAACTACTACTACTAAAATTACATTCCATATATTCAATTTTGGATCTACTCAAATAAAGGCCTTTAGAATCTAAATGTAGACCTCTATTATTCAAGTTTTTCCTGAACTCTTCTAGCCTTATCCACAAGAAAGATATCATCAACGGAAAGCATGCACCAAGATACATCCTCCTGTAAATGTCCGGAAAGATCATTCATAACTGAAGCAAAAAGATACGGGCTTAAAGCCAATCTTTGATGTAATTCAATTGAAATAGGAAAATACTTGGTCAATCATCCTACAGTTCAAACATAAGTAACAGCTCTGGTATAAACATCCTTAAGAACTTGAATATAAGTCATATCAAAACATTTTTTCTCTAGAACTCTCCAAAGAACTTCTCTTGGAACCTTATTGTAAGCTTTTTCTAAAACAATAAAAATCATATGCAGATCCTCCTTAATCTCCCTGTACTTCTCCATCAAACCTCTCAATAAATGTATAGCTTCTATAGGAAAATTTCCTAGCATAAATCCAAACTGACTATGAGAAATCTTTGTATCACGTTTTAACTTATGTCCAGTTACCCTCTACCATAATTTTAAAGTATGACACTGTCGGCCAATTTTTTAAAATAAAATTTTTAATTTGAATTTAATATATAACATAATTTTAATTTTGAAAATAATACTGTTTATTTTGAAAAACAAAGAGACCAGATAAGTTTAATATATATAATAGTTTAGATAATTGAGTACGATGCCACAAATTATATATCATCTCGAAATATAAGTGTATCACTTGTTAGTAGGCTTAACTATTTAAACTTAAAAGTTTATTACTCTATTTTGGTCTGAGAATTTTATACCCGACAATTCTCTTATCTAATACACAGACTAGACATGGTTTAGATTAATCTGAGTTCTTAACTCTCTATGTTAGGAAGTGTCAATAGTTAATTACATTTTAAGCAACCGAAGTCACCTAAGAAAACTCTCGATTAAGGGTCCGTTTGGGGCAGCTTATAAGTGCGGGCGGCGTTTTCAAAACGCCGTCATACTGTTTGGTTCGCGCGTTTCACCAGCTTATCTGAAACTGCGTTAGGGTTTTTACACTAAACACAGGCCGCGGGTCAACCCCTGCGGTGGGCCCGCGGGCCGTGTTTTAGGATAAGCAGCTTATCCTAAAACGCACAAGCTGCCCCAAACGGACCCTAAAACTGAGAATTCGTCTTCAAGAAATTCAACGTTTAGGTTTCCACAATTGCTTATAGGAAATTCAAATGGGAATGGCTCGATGTGCAACAGTTATTTTTGGAACCCAAAGAAGTGAATAGTAGATGTCGAAGATACCGAAGAAACTTCAGTGACACCATAAACTAACATATGGTTTGACTTTATATCTTTGAAAGGGAAGATACTTGATGTTTTAATCCTGTAGTTTATTTAGAATTTAGGACTTACATTTACACGATATCTGATCGTGCAAACAGCCTAAGAAAATAGGAGGATTTACGCCATACCAAACGAATAACCTTGAAATTCTAAAAAAAAGTTTAGGACTTGTATCATATGATATACAACCATACCAAAACTTAAAAGATAGCGTGAGAATTTATGTCATGTTGGACGAACAGCATCTAAGTCCTAAGAGTGTGTGTTGTTTAATACAATGAAACGTTTTGTTGAAGACCATCCTGCTCTTCATGTTGTTATAGTCCCAATCGTTGCACGGGGTTGCCACCACTTGATCGTGTCGCCATCTCGTTCCGAAAGAAAAGGAGAGAAGAGGAAAGACATCTTAAACAACTTATTACAGATATTTAATGTGTTCTCGTACAATGTGTTTTGAATCGGTGTTTGTCGTTGTAAAAAATAATTAAAAAAAAGGAATATTTTAATTATGTTAAGCGACACCGGTCAGGTTCCCACAAATCTGTCGCCTCGGCATCATTGTTAATTTTGGACTTACTTAGTCTAAATAAGCTGTTAAACTCGTTTAAACCAGAGAATTCTCGTTAGCAACCATAGGTTACCTCATCTGAGGAATTCTCGTAAATCCAAAAATGTGTATTAATATTATGTTATTATTAGTTTATTGAAGTTTAAAAACATTATTTGTAGTTTTGAAAATGTTTTGTTATTGAATTTTGAAAGGTATTGAAAATAAAAAGTGTATTTTAGTTATGTGTTATAGAATTACAGTCCTAAACATATGCCCGTTGTTTGCTACCCGAAAATTATATAAAAATATGTCAGAAAAACAGTAAAGAGTAGCAGCAGTAATAATAACGCAGGTATGAACAAATATGTACAGTAAAGTACGGTAAAAAAGAAAAAGTAAGTACGTACATGCCGCCTCTGATGATGCTTCAAAACAAATTACAATTGTATAGTACAGTTGCATGTATAAAAGAAAAGGGTAAAACAAACATTTAAAATTTAAATATGGAAACATGAGCATTTATATTTTCATAAAAAAAATGTCAAGTGATAAGCATATGGAAAATCCAAATGGAGTATAAGAATTTAAGTTGGGAATTGGCTCAGTTATAGACTTTTCATCCGTCATAATCCCACAGACAACTGAGGCATCGAAGTCTATATACCAATATTGAATAGAAGCTACCAGCAAAACACTCTAAGGTTGGGCAACTTCGAATCCCTATCAGCTGATTAACAAGTGAACATGTAAAAGATAAAAATCCTCAACCTTATGTATCATATGTATGTAATATTCATGTATGTGATGTTTTTGTAGCATTATAATTTCTAGATTTTCAGTGACTGGCGTTATAAGTAAGAGGTTCACAAGTCCTTCAAAGCTAAGGTTAAAGCTACCAACAATCTAATAAAGTAAGAAGAATTAAATATTGGTTTAAAAGTTTCGGCTATATAAGCATGAGTATAGTGTTATGCATCATTGCCCTTAACCCTCCTACTTTCCAACTTATAGGCTTATTCGATAATCCATATGCTTATCCAATACTTTAGGCTATTTATCACCAATACCATAAAAAAAGATAAATTTCCAGAATTTCCAAGAAGGAGAAATAGCCTATTTAACCGGGGGCTCTTCCACATACGTACTATTCCCATCATACCTTAAACAACTTAAAGGAAACAAGTGCATATTCCAACTCCAAGGTTAAACAAGAGTTTGAATTATATAAGCAAATAATAATAATAATAATAATAATAATAATAAAGTTTAGTTGTTAAATATGAATACATAGAAGTTAAGTGATATGTAAGCATACAGAATTTAACAGAAAATTTGTACATATACATTGTAAATAAAGGTACCATACATGTATATCCACAAAAAGATGGAAAACCATCATATATACCTATTCCAAGTAATATATGTATGTATATAAATTGCAACTGAAACCAACTGAAACCTCGTTTGGGGTCTAAGCATAAGAAAAATGTATTTACATACTGTCATTTAAGTTCTGTTCATGTTAAAAGAAAATTCAGAATATAAGGGAAATTTATTTAAATATATTAATTGCATCTATAATTTCAATATGAATTGTTGTAATCATTTCAATCAACACTATGAATATTAAATAAGCAAGTCGAATATGAACAACACCCTTTGATTCATATAGATATTAAGCAATAATTTACATGGAAATTGTATGGAGTACATGTAAACCCGCTTATATATGAAACAAATTTGTAATAAGGCACTTGTATCAAAGTTGAAAATAGATGCTAGTATATACAAACTTGTGTGAATGATGTACACCACATGGCTAAAAGTAATTTTAATCAATAAAACAATTAGGCTATCAAATAGAAGAAGCCTTCAAATCTATAGTTATTGCAAAATCCCATGTGTTTTCAACAAACATAAACAATCAGTCGATCATATGGAACTAAACTCCTTTGGATTGTATCGATATTCATCTCAACCTTCAAAATATACTATAACTTACCCTTCATGTATAACCTTCTTGCCACTACAATTGAAAACTACTAGCATCTATCTAGAACCAATAACTTTCAATAAACATACCATGACTTTCAGAATAGCTTTCCCCAAAGATAGATTTTTGCTTCCTAACGTCTCATCCCATGAATGTTCCAGGAATTTTACGTATATACCAACCAATACTTGAATATTTAAATGTTTAATTTCTAACTTCATTATCATCCAAATCTCATATACCACACCAAAAGCATTACCATGTCAGCATAAAGTTCACTTTCCATATATAAATAAAGTGGCATGTATGTAAAGAATTGAAGTTTCGACGTTAAATAGTAAATTCAAAGGAATTAAGTGGTATGTATGTAAATCATCCATTAGAGTTATTGAAATATTAGAAGCGGTTATCCAATTAACTATCCCTTTATCAATATCAAAATCCCCATAGAACAAGCTTGGAAATCATGCTTTTAGCATATCTCACAAACTTAAATGTGTAACACTATAGTATTCTATCTTCAACAAATTCCACTTT
Source organism: Phalaenopsis aphrodite (assembly GCA_003013225.1). Classification (NCBI taxonomy): domain Eukaryota; kingdom Viridiplantae; phylum Streptophyta; class Magnoliopsida; order Asparagales; family Orchidaceae; genus Phalaenopsis; species Phalaenopsis aphrodite. Next base: position 169,896 of record NEWO01000827.1, read on the forward strand.
TTCTCTTTTTTTTTTCAATGTCAAATCATGAGCAGTCTATAGTATTTCTTAGAAGAGTGAGACCAAAAAAAGTATAATTCATATAACCGAACCAATACCCATTGTTTAAAGAAACTAAAGATAAGAGTAAGGAATCCTCTCAACGACAAGGTAGTAGATATAGTTTTAAGACATTAGAATTGCAAGCTACTAAGCTACCGTAGGAGAATAAACAATATATTAATGATTTGAGATGCATTTTCATGAACGAATCCATAATCTTCAATTTCTAACCAAATCAAGAATTGCTTATTTGTATTCGTTATATTCTGAATTTTCATATGACCTCACAGCAAGATTCATGAAACATTTTAATTAGAACAAGAAAAGCCAAGCAAGATGTATTTACATATCTAATTTGGTCATATATTTTACAAATAACCATTCAAGCATCCAATTCAACTTAAATACCACTGTTAGCCAGTAAATTTTGATGAATATATATGTACATATATCCGATTTTAATTATCTGTAAGAAGAGGTTAATCCAATTGACTAACACATCCCTACTCCATCATACTTTAATGATACCTTTAAGAGAGTATAGTTTATAGTGGTTAAAAAGGACTAAACATTCAACATTTGATGTATAACAAACAAATACCTACTGTATATCAAAAATATGCCAATATCATCATGTTCCAAGGCATAAGTGAAATTTAATATTTCTGTATTTCAGAATAACATAGAAAGAAAACAGTGATCTGGTGTTTTAACAGAAGAACATAACTAATATTAAAACAGAGTAGCTACAGTTTTTACTCCCTCCATTGTTAAAACATAAATATAGTGCAATTTCTCTGGTAAACATCCATATTCAAAGACGTATAAGTATAAAGAAGAAAGATATGTTGATTCACAGATCTAAGATCTGTAACTTAAAATCCTCCAATTCATGAATAAATACGCATGAAGAAGCTCTTAATAAAAAAAAATGAGGATTGCTTCAATCAAACCTTCATCACTACATATAAAACTATGAAGAGATCTTTACCTTCAAGTGCTCACGAATTCAGAACTTCAGATGGTCAAAAAAAGGAGGAAACCGCGAGACAGGGATTCGAAGAAAAACAAAATTCACCAAAAAAAAATCGCGCCTAAAATTTCCTCCCAGGGGTATTTATAGCCGGAGAAGCTACCGGTGGTGAAGACCGGCGGTGAGGGGAATAGGCAACCAACTAGGTTTTCGATAGTAGGACGGTGGCCGGACTCCTCTGGGCGGGAAAATTTCTTACCGCCGAAGCAACCGGCGACGAGAAGAAGAGGCGACCAACTAGGGCTTGAGAGGAAGAGACGACCAACTCGCGAGAGCCCGGTTAGGCTTTCGAGGCGTGAGCTGAGGAAGGGAGCGTAAGCTTCTTTTTTTATTATTATTAAGAATTTTTTTTTAATATTATTATTTTATTTAAATTCCTCAATTTGCATACAATAAGATTATGTCGGAAAAGCTACCAATATGGATGTATTTCTAAAGTAAAATTTACATTCCGGACGAGCATGTGTGTTATGTTTTGTCATTTAGGGTCTTCTGGACAAGCTCGTCGACCATCATGTTAATTTAACTCAAATTCACATGTCTCATAACAAATGAAGTTATTTGGTCTGATCGGATTCGTTTAACAAGAAAATTGTTGACTTATCCTCACCTGAGCAACAACCAAAATCAAACAGATCACTTCTGGCAGCAAGTCAATTGTCGTACGTCGTGTGGTCCCCTTATAGCTTTCAAATCCCTATGGAAACTTAACTTGGGTTTTAATACTTCGGTTTTAATCCACTCAATCAAATACTAAAGATTTGAAACCGTCCATATGAAAATACAATGAGCGAAGAAAAGTTTCAAAATTCGAAATAATGTGGTCCTAATCTAGTCCTCTATGAGAGTCAAAAAGAGAATTTTAAGGCTATATCCTAAGCTCTAAGAAGAGAAACAAGGAGAACTCATAAAAATGAGGTCAACAGACACATCAACCCCTAGCAAAGTAGAAGAGAAATGTAGAAATTTAACTTCATCTATGACATTAATAGATCTGAAAAAAAATCAGTAAATCTCATTCAGAAATTAGTAGATCCAAGAAAATAGTATAATTGACCTTAAATCTTAATAAAACTACCACATCTGCAACAAATCAAACTAATTATCACAAGCTACGAGCCATAAAAAGCCAAACTTAGTACACCTCAGTAAAAAAAGACAAGTAAAACCTAAATCATAAGCCAAAAATAAGTACCGCAATAAAAGGTATTCAACAAAAGTTTAACAACGCCACAAAAACTTTGATCTAATGAGCATAACTCAGTAGATCGAACTACCTAAGCATCATAAATGAATCTAAAAGAAATATAAAAGAGATTAACAAGGTTTCAACTTGGTTTCTTGAGGCAAAATTATCACAAGACAAAAAGGTGTTGTTTGATAATCAGATTTAAGGAGGATCTACACACTATTCACACTACAATAAAAAGCTATGAAATAATCCTAAATATTTGTAAATCCCCTTTTTACCTCTGTTTAGGGGTTGTCTTACAACATATTTAGACCAGGATTCAAGCTGGATTCAGGCTAAATTTTGTCAAACGGTCAACGAACAAAATAAAAGTGTCGATTTGAAAAATCCTGCTAAATTCAGATTTCACTAATTTCGATCGAAAATCCTAGATTTACTAAATCCAGTGGTTCGGTGGATTAAGTATAACTGGGAAGAGCGAAGAGGAAGAATGGCACAAACAAGTTCCTTCCTCAATGGTTTCTGGTAGGAGCGGAGCGTAAGGATGAGAGAAATAGGAGTTTTGGTGGTCTTTATATGTCGGGTAAAGAGGGAAGGGATCAGGAGAGGGGAAGTGATGCATGCGAGTGTTTGCAAGGTCCGTTTGGAGCAGCTTACAAGTGCGAGTGGCGTTTGGGTTTAAAACGTCGTCATACCGTTTGGTTCGCACGTTTCGCTAGCTTATCTGAAACCACGTTTGGGTTTTTATACTAAACGCAAGCTCGCGGTCTGCCCCCGCACAAGCTGCCCCAAACGCACCCTTAATTTTAGATGAGGTAACTCTGATCCTACAGATCCTACAAAATCTTAAATCCTTGATTGAGTAAATCTGATTGATAGGCAGATTTATGCAATTTAGAGTCACTAAAGAGAGCAAAGAAGGGTAGGGAGAAGTTAGAGAGTTATCCACGTTTCATAATCTTCTTCATTCTTCTTAGCACGTTGCTCGCCTCTGGTCCCTTCAAAGCTTTTTGTAGATCGTATCGGCTGCTAGGTACCAGCTCAAAGCGAAGGGAAGAGGACACAGGTTTTCTATGCATTAGGTAGAGGTAGGAGAAGCAGAGACGTTTTATTTGTATTTTTTAATAAATTTGAATTATTAATACTAATTGGTATTAATTAAAATAATGATTTTAATTAATCTTTAACTAATTTTAGTGATTGAGATTAATAAATTCAAAATAACAAATTGAGAAAATTTTGGTATTTATAATTGAATTTCATTAAGAATATGTTATTTTATGTAAGTTCATTTTTATTAATGTTAATTCAAAAGAGTTTTTTAAATTAATTTAGTATACTCTTAATAAACTCTTAATTAATGCATTATCATATGCTAATTATATTTTCATTTAGGCTAAAAATGAATTAGCTTAACTAAATTAATACTAGTTTATGTAAGCTAACTTAATAGAAATAATTTTATAATTAACTTATCGTAATACTAAATCAAAAATTAAGTGAGATAATGTAATTATTAATGGTAATATTTTCTCTAAATAAATTAGGAGGATTTACATATGTGACACGGGAAATCCATATATTACCTGCCAACACCTACACTCTGCATATTGCTAAACAACCAACCAAAAAAACTTATTTCTCCTCATATATTTGTCACTCCATCTCATTTCATTCATCTCGTTATCATGAAGAGATTATTCCATCACGACACTGGACACAAATTTACATCCAGAGTACAGTGGACACTTACCATATGACATATGGGCCCCACCTGTTTTATAGAGTAGTAGGGCCCACTTGTCATGTGGCAAGTGTCTATTCCAAATAAGAATTTTGCGTCTGATGTAATAAATTTTGGTTATCATGAGCTCATGAAACCTCGTGATTCGCCTTCTCGCTCCATTGCTTCATTTGTTGGTCTGCTTGTCCTCAAAGAAGCCTAGATCAATGCTCACATCAGCAAAGGCCCATGTTTATCTGCCTTCCTCCCACCCTCATTCACGCTTCAGGTTTTTCAAATTTTGAAACTCATTTTTCAACCTCGCTTACTAATCGTGGATTTTATGAAAGATGGAAATCCATTGCTTCATTTGTTGGTCTTGAAGAGATCTCGTGCACCACTCATTAAACATTGGAAAGACATTTGTGGTAAGAAATTAAGAAAAATTATTGCATATCCGATCCTGAACGTAGATCACGGTGATCTACGGTCAGGATTATTTCAGTTAAAAAAAAAAAGATGGGACCCACCGAAATACATTCTGACCGTAAAATCGGACATCGCACGCAACCGTATGGAATAATTTTTCAGAAATTAGAGACATCACTCTGGAGGGACAAGACACTTTTTTACTCTGGGACTAAAATGACCTCTCACAAAGAGTCAAATGATTCTCTTAACACTTGTTCTCAATGTGAAACAATATGAACAAAAAAAAAAGGAAAACAATGAACTGAAAGACAAACTTCTAAGCGAATGATCAATAACTTGTAACCAAGCTTTATTGCAGTTATTGGTCATACATCTTGTTTTTAAGAATAACTTAAATTAGGCATTCATCATCGGCCAGCATAATTGTTAGCTTTGGAAAAGAAGGATTGATGAGCTCTGTATCTAATACTAATATAATCTAAGTGGTACTTGTCAGCTAGAATCTATTCTATTTTGGTTGTATTAATCATGTCCAGACCAAATCAAAGAATAAATGGGAAAGTTCAATCCAAAATAACCAAATTTTAGTCATTACAGGCTTATTCACCCATTTAAATGCTCATACATCAAGACCAAGTCTGAGGGCCAAACCAGACATACATGAAGACTGGTGCAACACATATGCAGACTAAGATAGGTGAAATAGCATTTTTTGTAAAATATATTAAATGTTTTACAACACATAAGACTAAGAGTGGTGCAACACATATGAGCATCATCCATAAAGTGGACATCATAACTGATTTGATCTGCAAAACTATCAATCTTAATGGCAACTAAACCGCTATTAGTAATGAGAAAAGAGTTATGATTTACCCAACCAACAGGAAAGGGTTTTGGATGAAGTTTTACTCTTAGGTTAGATCAAGTAATATGTGGGTTAAAATAAATATCATTGCTTTTCCTATATTTGTATTAGAGGTGTTAAAAATTGACCCAACACGACTCGAACTTGGGTCGAAAAATATACGGGTTAGGGTTGACCCAAATGTTTTTCAAGTAGGGTTTGGGTCTGAGAATTCGACACGTAAAAATTTTTGGTCTGATCTGGGTTGAACCTAAGAACTTGAACATGACCCGAATAAACACAAAAAAAGGGATCGGGCTTGGGTTTTGTAATTTGAATATATATTTTTTTTTTATTTTAGCGAGTAAATAAAATTTATTTGTACTCTTAACTCTTATACCATTACTTATATAAACAAAGAATTTTTAAAATTTACCTTTTTTTACTTATTAAATGTTAGCAGTATAATTTTTAATAAAAAAATTGAGATGACAGGTTAAATTGGTCAGGCCCGGGTTATCCGTGTTTGGGTCGAGTTGAGTTCGGGTTAAGTTTTTCAACCCATTTATTATTTGAGTCGGGTTCAGGTTGCCCTGATTTAGGTCGGTTCAGTTTTGAATCCGATTTAAACTCAAACTGCTGGCCTGAATTAACATCCCTAATTTATATGATTAACAGTGTTTCTCATAGCACATAACATGATAAATTTTTTCTTCGTTATTCAGTTTTACAAATCATTATTCGTTCTTGAAAGGCATCATATCACATTATTGTGAGGTTCATCCGTAGATTCTTCACCATAAAAGGGCAAATCATTATGGACTTCTTCTAAGTCTTCATGTATTGGGTCCTTAGTTTCTTCTAAGAATAAGATTTAGGCTTTTCATTATAGTTTATAAAAGGTCTTTCATATGACATTTGAAACAATTTATGATGGCTCTATGAGCACAATCATACTTTAAATGTGTTTTGATGATAACAAATAAAAGGTAGATGATACTAATGTGTTTCTCCTAAGTATTTCAAGAAATATTTTAGACTTAGGAATCTCAGTCAAGCTTGTGGAGTCAAAATCATTTGAATTAAATAGTTTGGAGAAGTGTTTAAGGTATGAGTAGCACTACTAAAATTTAGCTTATAACTAATAGTCAAATACCATCAGTAATAATATTGAAGCTATTATAAACTTAATTATCAACGTTTAAGCTACAATTATTCGACATAGCAAAAAATATTGTCGATAACATAATTACTTATGGATTTACCGATTATTCTTTAAACACTGGCGGTTATCCAAAGAATATTAACCATTTTTGTTGGTTCAAAACCGTAATGAGTTTAACCGTCAGTAATATAATTGACGTACATGTATGTCGGAAAAATATTGCGCTTCCACCTAAAAAGTGTCGCGCTTTTGCCTGAAAGTATAGCATAACCGTTGGTTAATCTTAGATAATTATTGATAATTTTATCCATTGAAAAAGTGCAGCACTTTATGAAAACGTCATTTGTTTAATAGTCTATCGCGCTGCCGTTGAAACTTAATCAAACAGTCGTAAAAGAATCGGTAAGCCTTTGAAAAACTTTAGCATCAGAAAAAAATTAAACTCCTTCAACATTATAATTAACACAAATCCAATAATAAAAGTATAATTTTCACACTTCACAATAATGAAACTAATTAACACATAAACGATATACAAAAAAAGAAGAAAAATAATTTCCTTAAAAGAAACAAAATGTGCCGGTGTCCTTTAAAAATATTATTCAGGATCAATAAATTGTTTAACATATGCAAACATAAAAAAAAATTAACTCCCGTTCATCCTCATCGGTTCTCTCCTCATCTTCCTCCTCATCGTCATCCTGAATTGAATGCTTTCTTCTTTGTCGTTCAGAACACAACATCGCTTGAATCTTTGATTTCATCTTCTGCTCCATCTACGATCTTAAGGTGGCTTGTTGGGTGGAGACCTGAACAACAACCTCAACAATAACCTGACGATGAATCTTTTCCTCTTGTGCAGTAAAAGTAAATGCATTAGATGTGTTAGAGATCGGGAAGGCGTCATAGGCCGACGCTCGGGACCCCAATCCATAAACCTTACCCTTCTTTTGGCCGCTGACAACCTCCCTCCACATGTCGTATTTAGAAGAATAGTGAGATGTGTCCATCTTCGGCTCTCTTTGAGCCTCTAAAAGGCCTCCTACAAAAAATATAATTAATGAAAGTTGGAGACTAAATAAACATCGATAGTCATTTAAATTGTATACTAATTAATTTTTTGAATTACATGGGTCATCTGGGATCTATTGTCCACCCAGGCCTAATTTGGTAGTGCGCTGGTATAACTCTGTAGTAGTTGACTCTCGTCTATTCTCTAAAGTTTGCCAGCATAATGAAACAACAAACATACATTTAATCTAAATAAGATTTAATGCAAAAAAAAAAGTCTTATCAGCCTCCTCTTGTACTATGTATATGGGAGCGCCCCACTAGTGTGCTTCAAGACCCCAAAGCCTTCACATTCAGAGCAATAATTCTTCTCGGCCTGTTGAGATATATTTATCTTTGGATTCATAACTCTCACTTCTAAGCAAGAAAATGGTTGCTAACGTTGCGATATTATTCTTTGACGCATCGGCAAGTAAAATCATCTGTTGAGATAGTGATTTTGCTAAAAATAAAATTGAGATAATTATATATTATAGTAATTATTATTATATTTATAACATTATTACATTAAAATTATTTTGCTAAGTTGGTAGAGTGTAAGATATTTAACTTTGTGGTCATGGGTTTGACCTCCATGGTAGATGCTTTTTGGATGCATAATTTTTATTTAATTATTTAATTTAAGAAATAAATTAAAATTATTTAAATTTTATTAAATATTATATTCTCAATTTAAAATTTTCTTTTAATAAAAATTAAAAAATCAACATTATAAAATAAAATAAAATAAGTTTAATTAAATGAAATTTTCATTTATTTTTACATAGAAAAATAAATAAATGTTGATGCTAACGTGGTAGTATATAAAAGAAATTTAAATGAGAACTAAAAAGAAAATTTAAAAAAATAAATCAATCTCTCGTTTTATTATATATATAGGCTCATATATGTTTTTATATGATTTTAATTATATAAAATCTTAATAATGGCCCCAATGGTCATTAAGATTGATTTATTTTTCTATGTGAATTTAAATGAAAATTTCATATAATTAAACTTATTTTATTTTATATTATAATATTGATTTTCATATGTGTTAATTCGAGCGAGATGGACTCAAACCCGAGACTGAGGGGACTTACGCCAAAGCTTCCAACCAACAGACTACCTACTATTCTTCGTAATTCTTCGAGAGATTGTAAGAGTGAAGGGAAAGTGAGAGATTTCTTCCTCCTTGCCGCTTCGAAGAGGAATTATGTGTGTTGTAAAGAAATGAAGAGATTCAGAGGAACTTCGATGAGTTTTCTTGAGGAGAAATTAGAGATAAGTTTATTTATTGTTGTAGTTTGTATGACTTTGATTTTATATATGAATTTTGAGTTTTGTTGTGTTTTCCCCATGAGATTTGAGTAGTTTTCTCTGTCTTTCTCCTTGTCTTGAGATTTGTGAAATGGTGATTTGAATTTGTGAAGTCAAGAAAATGTTTAAGAAATTGTGATGATCTTTTCACTTTGATCTTAATTTACTTTCAATCTGGTCAATTAATTTGTTAAAATATGTTGAGTCTTACAACTAAAATGAATATTACGTCCAAGATTCAGGGAGGTCAAAGCCCTTCGAAGTTGGGTGCAAATAAATAGGGAAATAAAATTATTGGGCGAGGAATTGGAGATTTTAGAGTGACAGACTAAAATCCTCAACTCGGTCTTATTGTTTGGGTGTTGAAGTGTAGATGTTAGCCCTCAGACGAGGGAAACGTGGGAGCTCCAAAGTGAGAGCCGATATCCTCCCAGCCTAGCCGCAGATTCAGTAAACATGCTTAGGATTAATCAATGTTCTTTATGTCTGGGCCAAAGGGTAAAGAATATGTATGCTTCTATTTGACACAATACAAATTAAACTGATTTACTTTATCCATTCACTATAATTTCTTGACAAGGAGAAGATGTTTTCTTATATATTGAATATCACATTAAAAACTTCATTAGTATAATTAATTATTTAATAGTTATTTAAATTACATATTTACTTCAATTGCCTATTAGTGATAGATAAACAAATTGAATTTCGTTGTTGTGATTGAGTATGTTTTTCTAAAATCTTAGTTCGTAATTCTAATATTACTCCGTGTGGGATCGATATTTATGACTCATTTAGAGCTTTATATTACTTGAGCGATACGTATACTTGCGTTGATAAGTGTGACTTTACAATTATTAAATATTTTATACATCTATCTTTATCGAAGCTATAACTGCTATTAAGTTTTGGTATAGTTGTTGAGGAATTAAATCTTTTAGCAGCAGTATTAAATACTTATGTTTTTAAGCATATATAAAGTCGTTGTCACACACCACCACCTTCAAATCACACCAACAAATCCACACACCACCACATCCACACCCCACAACCACCCAATACCACCACACCTACAGATCCACACTAACACATCGACACACCACACCACAAACCGTAAGCCACACACCAACACATCCGCAAACTAGACCACACAACCTCCACACCACAAACCATACCACACCACAACCCACACCCCCACACCACAACCTCCACAACACAAACTTCACACCACAAACCACACCACAAACTCTAAGACCAAAACCACCACACCACAAACCAGCACACAACAGAACATCCACACAACAAACCACACCACACCACAACCTCTAAACCACAAACTCTAAGCAAAACACCATTACACCACAAACCACAACATAACACAACCCCCACACCACACCACAACCTCCAAATCACAAACCACATCACAACACAACGTCCACACCACAAACCAAACCACACCACACCCTCAACAACACAAGCTCCAAACCAAAAACCACACCACACCCTCAACAACACAAGCTTTAAACCAAAAACCACACCACAAAGTCTAAGCCCAACACTATCACAGACAAACCACACTTCAACCCAATCTCCACACCACAAATAACGCCACACCACAACCTTAAAACCATAAACCACTCCACAAAATCCAAGCCCAACACCACTACACCACAAACCACATCACAACACAACCTCCAAACCATAAACTACTGCACAACACAACCTCCACACACAAACCATACCACACCACAACCTCCAAACCACAAACCGCTTAACAAACTTCGAGCCCAACGCCACCACACCACAAACCACACCACACCACAACATCCACACCACAAACCCCACCAAACCACAACCTCCACACCACAAACCACACCACACCACACCACATCCTCTTCACCACAAACTCAAAGGCCAACACCACCACACCACAACACAACCTTCACACCATAAACCACACCACACTGCAACCTCCACACTATAACCTCCACACAACAAACTTCAAGCCCTACACTACCATACCACAAAACAATCTTTACACTACAAACCACACCACACCACAAACTCCAAGCTGATACTCCAGCACCAAATTTCAAATTCTCCACTGAAAAGTTAAAGATATCAAAATTTCTCACAACATAAGCACTAAAAGAAATCGAACATACCACATACAAGGGACCCGAAACATTGTTAAATGGTAAAACACCAAAAATCTGAATATCAGCGCGAAACACTAACTCAAACCGAAAAGCACGAAAAATTCCATCACTAAATTCCATTGAATTTTTAAATTCCCCGCTGAAATATCAAAGTTCATAAAGATATCTGCATTCCCCATAGCATAAGCACCAAAAGAAATCAATCTGACCACATACATGGGGACCTGAAGCATTGCTGGCAAGGTAAACCACCAAAAATCCAAAGATTACCACGAAGCATCAGAACGACATAGCCAAGAATATCAAATCAAAACAAAAAAAAAATGAGCAAGCAAAGAACCACCAAAACCGAGCTAAGAGATGAAGTCGATCAACATAATGCTCACAGCCACACGGAGAAGAGAGAAAAGAGGTGAAAAGTAAAAAAAGAAATAAAGAAGAAGGAACATCGTACAACCACCAAACCGAGTCAAGAAAGGGAGAGGGGTTGAGAGAATACACACTTCAACTGAATAACCACCGACTGAAATGACCACCAATTGAATAAATCTATCAAAATGATGGACTACCTCCACCACACAGAACACATAGTACACAAACCACCAAAATTCGAGCAGAAGGGGAGAGGGACAGGAATGTAAAAATCATCATAATACCCACTCATAATCGAAAAATAGCCACTGGAACCACAAATCTATGAAAGATATCCACCTAGGGCAGAAAAATCGTGGGAGAGGGAGCGAGGTCAAGAGAGGGGTAATGCAAGAAGAGGGATCGTGGGATAAATACGCCCACGGTAGAGAGAGGAGAAATGCGGGCCGCGGGTTTTATCTTGCGACCACATTTTAACGAAAATTTTTAACAGCGCCGCTGTGACGCGATAACCAAAAGACATTTTTTTGCATTTTTGGGCCGCGCCACTTGAAAAATACTGTGCCAAACGAGCCCTTAGTCGGGAACACTCAACACATACCCTACGAGTATTTACATATCCATTACCTAAACTTTAATTTTCACATTCATACCAATCAAATCCTTTTTATTATATACAAAAATTACTATTTTAATTTTTAAAATGTGAAATACACCTCTTTATGAATAGATAAGATGACACATATTTATAAATCATCCTATAGATTTTAGATATGTAAATACATAAGAATTAAGGTATGCATGCAAATCTTCCAATTACCATTTTTATTCACAAATGCAAGATTTCACAATTGAGCAATTGTTGCAATTGGATGGTTAAATTTGGTGCAATATTCTGATTAAATTAGTTATTATAAGAGATAAAAGATTGAGAAAATATTATGTGCAGTCATCCATACTTCCCTATTAGGAATGCAAACCCTGAATACACTCGAGTAAATCCTGACTACACTCCGAGTAAATTATACGGACACACAATGAAATCATTTCAACTGCAACCCTCAACAACTATTTTTAAATTACAATCAACCAAGAAAAGCTTATTTCACTTATTAAAACATTACTAATAAATATTTCAAAATTTACCCAAAATGACAAATATTCTGATTATTTTGTAGGATCATAGAAAGTGCAAAAGAGACCCCAAAAAAAAAAAGTTCAAGCCCAAACACAAGCAACCTCATAGCTTAGCTTACGTAGTACAAAGGGTTGGGGAGCTTGAAGGTGCGGTCACCTTCCGGTGAGCCTAGTATATCGCTCCACTGATCCCCAATATTTCCTACAATTCTGTAGCCTTGCGTCACCAATTTTAGCCTCTCAGCCGATTTGTATTTCAGCGCAGTTATCTCCAGCTGATTCCCGTTTCTATAATTAAAAAAAAATATAAAAATAAAAAAGGAATATTAGAAATAAAGCAAATAGAACAATGATTTGTATATCTACACTTATTTTTATTTTTGATTTTTTAAAATTTTTATGTAAAATTTTTCTCTTTTCCAAGCAACGAAAAATAATTTGTTGAACCCATTATATTGAAAAAATATTACAACAGGACTACACATATAGAGTTACATGCAGAGTCCAATGAGATCACGACACATGTGAATGTGTGAAAAAAAAATCGGTCCGATAACACAGGGGAATATTCTTCCTGTGTTATTCAGGTGTTATTGTGTGTTATTCAAGTGTTATTGATTTATTATTATGTTATTATAACATCAGGAATATTCTCATAACACAATAACATACATTAACACCCGAATAACACAGGGAGAATATTCTCCTGTGTTACCGAGAATATTCTCTTATGACGTGATTTTATTGAACTCCGCACGTAACTCTACGTGTAGAGTCCTGCTGTAATATTTTTTCCATTATTTGTTTCCTTTCTTGTAAAGCTGAATAAAGCCAATTTTAGGAAAAAAAAACATTCTAAATTTTTACATTATTGACATATGTCAAACTATTAGGTATTATTATGTACAAATTTGAGTTATTATTTGTGTTTCTTCAACAAGTGTTGTATTGTCTTACAAATATTTAGATATAACTTTTATAATTTTTTAATGAATTTAATTTTTTATAAAGTATCCATATATAATTTTTGTCATTTATAATATTATAATCTCAATCTGATGTCTATATTTTTTGTGGTATTTACCTGCGTCATACCACTCAAATATTTAGATGTTCGATATGTACATTTTACTTTTTTACATTTATGTCACCCGAATCTATTATATCTTATAAAAAAATAAACCTATTTTTTTAATTTCTAAATTTTTAAAAATAAATTATATTTTTTAATACATAAATAATGTGAAAAATATATAAAAATTAAAGTTTAGGTGTTAGAATGTAAGGAAATGATTGAGCAGAGCCGAGCCATGTCATGAATTGGACGAGGCTTAGATGAATCATAAGATGTTCATGTTCAGTTCGAGTTTGAGCTGAGTTTTTATATTCGTGTTCATATTTGACTTGCTTAACTTTTTTTTTAATGTTTATACATGATTTATACGTAGTTTTTTGTATGTTAAGTGAATTTTTTTAAAGCATATTTGATTTCCTTAATTTTTTATATAGAATTAAAAAAAAATCATTTTATACTTAATTTTTTATATGAAGCTAATAAATAAGTTAAAAATTTAAATAAATATTTAATTTTATATAAAATTATTAATAAACAATTTTTTAAATCTAAATCAATAAGCCATTCAATAAATTTTAAATTAACATACAATTAAATTATTAAATAATACATAAATTACAAGTATTTTTTTGCAATCAAATATTATTATTAATCATTAACAAATAGATTTATTAAAATAAGAAAATAAGAAGAAAGTACATTTAAATTTAAATGCATATTAATATTAATTTATAATGTACAATTATTAACAATATAATCAAATAATCCCAAACTAATTAACTATTATTTAATTAATTTAACATATAATTATAAATCATTTAGCAAATTATCTCTCTAATAACAAATAAATTTGCTCATGAACTTTACCAAACTAATAAACTATATTTAAATTTTGCTCATTTAACATCCGAAATTAAAAAAAATATTTAAATTTATTCATGTATTAATTTAAAAAAAACATAATTAAATATTAATCAAATTTAAGATGAATTATTAATGAGTTGATTATTTTAATATAATTACTCACCTAAGTATGAGCTTTTCCCAGGAGTGGTACCCAACCTTCTTAAGATTGCGCGCCGTTATCTCTCTGAACTCCTCCGTTCTTCCCGTCAAAAACACCACCTTTATCCCCAACGTCAGCAGTTCCTTGTACAGCTTCAGACTCGCCGGCAACGCGGGCGCCGCCTCCTCCGCCGCCCACTTGTCCCACTGCGCATCGCCGTATGGCTTCACGCTGAAATTTAAGAACAAATATTATATCTCTAACTCTGGACGTAGAGATACGTTCGGTGTTCGATGTTCAATAAAATAACGTCACATGAAATTGACAGAAAAAATGGAAAAAAAATCGTTTTAGCACAGGGGAATATTCCCCCGTGTTATTTCACATTATTCAAATGTATTGTGATGATATTCATATGTTATTATGTTCTGAGAATATTCCCGGTATTACAATAACACATAATTCATCAATATCACCACAATAACACCTGCATAATGCGAAATAATACGAGACTGTGCTACCAAGCCAGATCACAGGAAAACGCGCACGTTTCCTTGAAGCCACGCGTTTGCATATCAGTGGACTCCGCACACATCTCTACGTTAGGAGCCCTGATGAAATAATTTTCCGATAAACTCTCAGTCATATAAATTCAAAAAATATATATTTAAATTTTATATGTTATTTAATTGCTATTATTTTTCTTTTCTATCAATCATTGTCATATGCCATGGAAGCTTTTGCGTGAGTTCCAATGTTTGAAATTTTAAAATTTATAACGAATGATAAGATGTTCCACCAATATTACTTGTACTTGATGAAGGAGATTTAATTCTATTATGTGGATACAAATTTTTACAATTTTGAGCTACAAAATATTTTCTATATATATAATTTAGTAGTTAAAAATATATATATTTTTTGTAGATATTGATTGAATTATTATTAATGAGTATGTATATTGAACAATACCCGAAATCAAGCTTGGAGAAGAAGGGCAAGTTAGACAAGGAAGTCTCGTCAATATCAAAGATCCAAATATCCTTCCCATCACTTGAAAGTTGAAGCCTCCGTGCATGTTTTGAGGCTTCCTTGGTAACCAGACTCGAATCATCTCTATATCTATTCCCCAGCAAATAATGCCCAAAATATGATTCACATGTGGCAGGAATTGACTTCCATCCACGCAGGTTGTTGGTCTCTATGGCAAGTTGCCAGCTCGAGCACGACACATTCTCCAATTTCCTGGCCGCCTTAGCTATGCTGAGCCACTCATGTGAAGGATGGCTTTTGCTTTGAGGGGGAACAGGAAGGCTTTGGGTGAAGGAGGGTGAGAAGAGGAAGAGGGAGAGGATGAGGAGGAGAAGGAGTTGCATGGTGAATATGAATATGGGTATAGGGGTGAGTGTGTGGGAGGTTTTGGGGGGTTTTTATAGGGGGGTTGGATTGACTTCTTAATAGGCACTAATATGATTGGATATGATATGCATGCACATACAACAATATATGACATGGATGATGGCTATATTTATTATTAAAAATATATTTTATAAATATACATTATATGTAAGATATAGTTTTTATAATCGGTTGATGCATTGTTATTTTGATATTAACTTGCACGGCACAACATATGTAATGTGGAGTGCAAGGGTAATAGGAATTGAGAACAAAGTTTAATTTATTCAATTTAGCATAATTAGTTTAATGTGGATAAAATTTGAACTAAATATGTTGGGTACTAATAAATTATTACAATTATTATTATTGGTACTATCGGCCCATCCACTTTATAGTGAAAAATTATTATGTCTGGACTCTGGTCCGGACGTAGAGGTACGTCTGAAGTCCAATAAAATCACGCCACGTGGAAGTGACAGAGAAATTAAAAAAAATTTCGTTTTAGCACAAATGAATATTCTCCCGTGTTATTCCACATTATTCAAGTGTTACTATAGTAGTATCCATGTATCATTGTGTTCTGAGAACATTTCCGGTGTTAATATTATTATTATTTTTTCATTAAATTGAAATAAAATGGGCAATAGATGCCTACAGATGTTAAAAAAGTGTTTGTAAAGAAGGTGTAGGCTGCATAAATGATTATTTCCGATGGCTTATAAACAGCTTTCAATGATTCGAAACACCATTACCAACGGAAATTTTCGTCGCTTATTAAAAAAATGTGTTGGTAAATACCCCGCCAGATGACGGTTCGAAGAAAACAGACGAGATATTGTCGTTAGTTAATATTTGCTTGTAACTGATGATTTACTGCGTCGGTAATAACTAATAGCATTGGAAAAAAATATTACTGTTGGTAAGTGACGGCCGGTTCTGTCTGCATTATAAACCGTCGCTAGACAGTCGGAATATAGAACATTTTTTCCTACATAAAATGAGACCGTCGGTTTTGCTCGTTGATTTTAGTGCTTTCTCCTCTAGTGATATATATAGATTTTATTGCTATCAATTATTAGATAATCTAGAGATGAACTAGAGATGATTAAAGTGCTTAAATAGCTTACAATTATATTTTCATTAACTTGGTTTATGTACTTGGTGTAATAATGAAATAGGCGTCAAGATATTTCAATATATATATATATATATATATATATATATGATACTTCTATAAAATATATATTGTAGCAATTTTTAGCCGAAGGAATTTCTGTCAGGACAGCCTTGCAAGATAAACTATAGTTAGGTTACAATTAATATGGGACATATGTCATTCTATAAGGTATTATTTATATAGATTCCGTTCTTCTTTGTTTGTTTCATCAGTACCTTGTATTTGTATTGTAGTCTAAATATAGCTTTTATGAATTGAAGTTTTAACTTTTATATTCTTACTGTTAGTTGACTTGTATTTTTTTTGGGTGCTTTCTTAACTATGATGTTTATAAGGATATATGCCGATTTATTTATGGTATTTTACATTCATTTTAATTTTTTTTTTGTTGTGATTTAGGGACGGCCGGCCTTCCTATTTGATGTTTAATTATGGATTAATCAATTTCGATATAATGTGTTAGCAAATCAAACACAGTTTGAAATATCTCAAGATATAATCTGACAATGCTGATTAGATTGGACAAGATTATCATGACCTGGTTCATGGGTTTTAAACTTTCAAAATGTGATATATGGAATATTTTTTCCTCGTTATCGTGTTTAGGGCTGTCGAAACGGCTCGTTGTTCGCGAACAGCTCATGTTCCGCTCGTTAAGAAGCTCGTGTTCAGCTCGTTCGCTAAGTTAACGAGCCAAATGCGAACAACACAAACAAATATTTGTTTGTTCGTGTTCGGCTCGTTTTGAAAATGCTGTTTTCAGCATTTTGAAAACGTATAAGCTGTCAAAACGTAGTTTTCCCAAACAGTTCAGGTGCATTTTCAAAACAAACACCGCACCAAATAAGTTGTCCCAAACGGACCCAAAGTTAACATTATCTTAATGACTTTAAACAAAACTAAGATTTAACTTCCAATCATTGGCTCTCATGTTTTCTTGATGGATCATCAATACATACTCGATCTTGTTGCCAGAGCTTGCGCTCGGATTGCATTGCTTAACTGATCACATTTCGACTCCCTTCTTGTTCTCAGACTTCTGATCAAGTTTGCATGCAGAGACTCGCTTTGCATTCCCTCCCTTCCTTACATTTCTTCACCTTCTCTCCCTCTCGCTCTTGGGCCTAAGGAACTTCCTACAAAAGTCACGCGGCGGAATGGCCGATAAAGCCTGAATTCTAAAACTGCAAGAAAATGTTCCTTTACCAAACGAAAAAAAATTTGCATGTCAGCGTTCACAGAATCAAACGAACCTTAAATGTTTTGTCAAACTAAGCCTTGATTACACTCCTTGGCTCTTGTCTTCCCCTTTTTTGTTTACTTTAAGAAGAGTGGTGCTAATTGTGATGCTATAACTCTTATGATGAAGGAAAACATTGTTATTTAATGTAAACTCTAGGTAGATTAAGTTAGATTAGTGCTATGAATTTTTTGCAAACCAAGATGTGAAGGGATGTTTAACATATCTACTTTTGAAAAGAATTGGCTATTTATTAAAATTAGTGTAATGCACACTTTATCTAAGGAATCTGAAAGATTAAGCTAGTAATATGATTGCCTTAATTAAATTGTTCTAAAGAGCAACTTTAGACTACTTAGGAAAGTGAACTTGCATATTAATAATATTTTTGAGACAAACCACTCCCTTTGAAATCTTAAAGAGATTTAGTCTGTTCTTTGCTGCCACCAGGAGTAGGGTATATCATAACTTTGCCACCACAATGAGTAGTGAGTTTGAGATAATTTTAATGGGGAAATAAATTTTTTTATGGATTATAAATGAAACAAAAAAAATATGGTAGATTTGTAGATAAACTCATTATATTATTAAAATTTTGATTAAAAGAATTATAAGTTGATTGCTAACATATGAGCATAGAAAGCAAGCTAAAAAAGGATGTTGGTGAAAGATTTATGGACTAAAGAAAGTAAAACAATGCTAAAATCTGTGTTATATATGATTTTCAATCGATGAGACATTATATTTGTGTTAGGATAATGTGCTAGAATTTAGGTAGTCCTAAAGAAATTAATTCAAGAAATTAATTCTTAAACCTATAAAATAGTATTTGATATATTTACATATACATATATTCTCACAATAATCTAATCTAACTTTCCTTCATTTGAATACTTATAGGCCTTCACAAGAACTCTTGAATTCTAGCAACCTTCAAACAAACAAAAAAAAAAAAAAAAATCATATCACTTGCTTTCTTTTAATGAAAAAATATTTGATGGTTTTGAAGCACTTTATCAACACATAAAAAATGAATCTGTCTAAACCACAAAAGTGAATATTTATGTTTTTCTCTAGTTTTATTTTGTAAAACAAGATAGTGCCCTACCAATGAACACATTGAAAATATATCCTTAGCCTAAAATAATTTTTATAGGATGTTTCTCATCTTGAACGATGTAAAATGTTTCTTTGTATAACAAATAAGTAATGATTTTATAATGCAAATATGTAGGTAATTTAAGAGATTGTGTGGATCGAGTTGTGAATGTTGGTTGTATTTTAATCATAAAAAATTTGCTTGTCTTTGATTACCTTAATTTTTCTTGACATTTATTTTTTCAATCATTAACATAATTCTTACAATATTTGTTTTTATCATATCAAATAATTTTGAAAAAAAAAACATTTTTTTAAATAACTCAAATAAAAAATCAATCCCCCCCCCCTCTCTTTCCTCTTCTCCTCCTCCTCTTTTGGGGCACATGTAAAACGTAAATGTTGCTTATTATGTACTTTAGGTAAAAATAAGTAGAAGGCTAGCATTTTTGCCGCTTATGAAACACCATTACATAAATATGATCTATAAGTTATATAAGTGGGGTAAGCATTCAATACATTAATTCGCATAACTTATCATCATAATTGATATAGATAATCATGTTCATTTTTAAGCTTAAGAAGCAATTCAACATTTAAAACCAAAATCAAGGATGAATAATGCCAAATTTCATCATTACTTTTTTTTTACTTTAATGGTTCCGATCCTTTAAATGACTTTTAGGAACATTCTACTTGATAGTTTAGCTCTTAAGGAGTTTCATATTGAATTTAGTTTTAGTTACTAATCTTTAGCTTGGTACCTTTTCAAAATTTCTATCAGCCTCAAATTCTCTTTAAAACCTTATTCTCTGCTTGATTTCTCTTAGAATGACCTAGAATTTTCTTGATACTAATTTTAATATCAAATCATCTCAAATATCAGCTTACTTTAAAGCCAAGTCAACTCTCAATCAGTTATGTAATTGACTCTTTGGTAAAACAATTTTTTTATCATTCTCCCATTCTTGGATTCCCTCAACATTATTTGTAAATGTAAGCTCATATTGAAATTTTATAGTTGTGACAAAATTTTCTCTAAATTGTGTTCAACTATTCACAACTCCTTATTTCCTGACAGAAAAACTGAACTTTCAACATTTTGGACGAATTTTATACTGAATTTTTCAAGACTAAGGTACAGTTTTTTCCCCAAGTCATTGTAAACATTGAGTTTTTTTTTCTGACCCATGATTAGAGGGAATTTCTTTTCATGAGAAATTTGGTGGCTCATTCTTTGCCTAGTTTAGATGCCCAAAGAATGTTGTTATATAAAGGTTTTTTGTTAACAAAAAACTTGTTTTTCCTCCCAATGTCTGTGCCCATACTCACTGTATAAATTTTATTATTAAAATCTACATTCTGGACTTTGGGCTAAACATTAATTGGAAAGGAAAAATTTGTTATTCTCACAAACTAGTTTATCACTCTCTTTATGGTGACTTACCAACCATGTATCTGAGCAAACTTGTTTGGTTTAAGGGACATTCTCTTAGATTTGCTACCCTTACTTGAACAATTCTAATTAATTGGCTTTCAACAATGGATGGACTCTCCTCTAGAGGTTGACATTTTAATAAAATCTTCAAACTTTGCAAAGGCAGTTCTACATCTCGTGTTCATCTATATTTTTAAAGCCTGTTCTCCTTCATTATTGTTAAAACAACTACTTTTCTTGGTTATTCTCTTCACGGCTACTATCTTCCTAAATATTTGGTACATACTAATACAAAAACATGAGAAATTTTTAAGTATTTCTCTCTACTAGATTTCTATAGTTTTGTTCACTATATATGTCTTGAAAGAAACACATGAATTTTAGAAATGAGAACTCCAATGAAGTCATTGTGTTGAATCTCATCAAGAATAATTTTAAATACAAATCCATAAAAATGGAAGACAAATCTTTTATCCCCTCACACATCACTGACCTGCACAAAATTAAATGAGCTTACTTATCATGTTTTTCTCTTATTTCTCTTGCATCTTTCTATAGTTTTCTTCTCTCTATGTTGAAAGGTAGTTTGTCTCTTCTCTTGTCGGAGCTTTGGTTTCTCAGATTTCTATAGTTTTTTTTGCTAATTCTTGCACATGCATAATGGAGGATTAATATATACTCATAGTGTGATGCTCTCACGTTAATTAGTCTTTCTATGGGAATTCAACCACTTGCCTCCTGGATGTAAGAATGGAATTGTCCATCTCTCTTTTCTTGAGGGAAACCTTATGTTGGAGAGCTATATATGATAATTATATAGCACATTTTATAAGCCCAACCAACATGCTTTCTTTCTTTTGGCTAGATCTGATTATCCTGGACATTTCTCAAACTCATTCAAGTGTCCATCTTGTTGCCTGGATGGATTCATTCATTGACCTTGTAGTCCCTATCTAATCTCTTATTTATTTTATTTTAATTAATTATTTATTATTTTTTGTTTTGTTATAAGTTAACAAGGTTGTATCTTTTTCATTCACTACTGCATATTATTTTTCTGCTTTTAATTGGATTCTTCTACAATTTCTTATTTCTTTTCTATATGTGTAATTTTTTGTTATATATATATATATATATATATAATAAAGCTTTTCTTATTTTATCATGCATCAACTTAATGACATACTATACTATATAAGATACTCTAATAAAACTTGAGAGCTTTCCCTTTGAGAATCATAGTTGGAAGGAATCATTAGGCTTGGATAGTTCACAACAACTTCGAGCAATATATTTATACATAGAGGGAGACAGAGAGAGAGGAAGAAGAAAAAATATTACGTCTGGAATTCAGACTCAAGCTGGGATTGGATCCACCAGAGGTCGTTTTTTTCTCCTCTGCTCCTTTCGTTGGATCGCAGCAGTTGTCCGGACCCAACGTACATCTGAGCTCTGGATGTAATATTTTTTAGAGGGAGAGAGGGAGGAAGAGATTTGCCTTGTCATAAATAGTTAGCACCAAATGCCGTTGGTTGACCAAAAGTTGTGCATGAGAGGCGCAAAGTGGTGACAAAATGATGCCTTAGACAACTAGATTAGATTCGTATCTTGCCATGGATTCAAGCTGTTTAACATTCTTCGTCAAACTGTATAATAAACATAAGCCATTATCATCACTAAATCCAACAGAATTCCACAGAATCTAACGAAATATTATTTAAATATGTATTGATGTATGGTGCTTGCTGAACCATGCTTGCACCTCGACCAGCATAATATTAAAACGGCTCCTCCTCATGACAACACCATCATATTTGTGTATGTAATACGCACACAACTCTATGTGCGTACTCTATTAACCCCCACAATACCCCCATAATAACCTATGAATAACATATGCACACTTGTTAACTTGATTTGCACGCAAATTACATTCGATAATAAAATTTATTCCCATTAATTTAATAATAAAGAATTTAAGGAATCTTTAACATAATTTAAAAAAATAATATTTAAATAAAATTTATTAATATTTTTTTTTCTTGATTTGCTTCTGTTTGTTGTTAATCAATAGCTCAATGTGGCCTTGAGAAAATATTTTTTTTATTATGATTATTATTGGATATCATAGTTATATTATTATATTAATATAACTAAATTAATAAACATTCAAAAATATAATTATAATTAAGAAAAATTATAAATATATAATATTAATCATTAGTACCAAGTTTTATAAGAATTGTAAATGGCCAGCATCCTCTCATTTGTAACTTTCTATACTTAGTAAAAGGTAATCACTCAAAGTAAATGTGAGCTAATACATAATCACCTACCTCCTATTCATTAGTAGTTTTATTTTTGTTCTTCTATTTAACTTACTATTGTGTGTCTCTAATTATTTTCTTATGTCATCATAAAGGCTATAATAATTACTTACAAATGTGAATGTAAAACTAGAAAAATCATGAGTAGGTGTGTTATTCAGATGAATTGGTCTCTTTGGATTATACAAATAGACTATTTCAATGGTGATCTATTGGTTATCCTAGAAATGGTATTGTTATGGACAGACTTAGTGTAGGGAGGTGTAAATTCCAATTTTCCTATGCTTCGACCAACAAAATTTCTCGAAAGATTTCCCAAATTTCTATTTCTAACTTCAGCCTAGCAATCCGTTTGGGGATGAAAAGCTATGGAAAAATTAAAATTATGTTCTCATTAGTTTCCGTAAGGTCTTCAAAAAATATGACATCAATTTAACATCCCTATAAGAAACTATGGTAGAAGGAATTCCATGTAATCTCAAAATTTCTCTAAAGAATAGTTTGGATATATGTGATGAAATCATTTCATTCATTTGTTTTGGAGCAAGATAGAAAATGTGACATTGTGGAGAACCTATCCACAATTATAAGAATGCTATCATGATTTCTTAGTGCTCTGAGTAAGCCTAAAATAAATTCTATAAAGATGTCTTCACAGACTAAAAGAAATAAGTAAAGATGTGTAAGGACCTGCTTTTTGATTTGTTGCTTTAGCTTGAAGACAAGTGTAACATTAGGTTACAAGTCTTTAAATATTCCTACATATAGATGGCCAAAGAAATCTTTCCTCGACTAAATTTTGGGTTTTAGATTTCCTTAAGTGTCCAAAAATACCTCTAGAATAAAGTTCTATGCTAAAAAAAATCTCTTATAGAGGTTTTTTGGAAAACATATCCTCTTACCTTTGAAGAGATAACCATCAATAATCATGAATGAGGTGTTAAATTTTAATTGTTTGGATTCTTTCTATCAGTAAATATGATACAAATCAGTGAACATGTTATAATCATGTTTCAATTTTGCAAAACTAGGGATTTGAAACTTTAAAGATTGTAAATGTGAGAGATACTCTAGATATAGTATTTGTTGGTTTATTATTTAAATGTATAAACCTGGTAGTACTCCACCCATCTGACATGTCCATGCTTTAATTTATTATGGGTGTTAACAAATTTTAAAGCTTGGAGATTCATCATAATTTATTATAGGTGTAAATTATATTTCGCCCCTAATTGAATTCTAAAAAAAAATGAGAATTGCAGGGGTTTTGCTTCTAGTGGCTACGTACGTGGAAGAGGTTATGGTGCGAGGACTGTGGCCATCCACTATGATGATCTCTAATACCATAAAAGATTGCAATGACAATAAAAATATGGAACAAGTTATATATATATATATATATATATATATATATATATATATATATATATATATATATATATATATATATATATATATATATATATATATANTATATATATATATATATATATATATATATATATATATATATATATATATATATATATATATATATATATATATATATATATATATATATCTCAAATTTATTACAGTGATGCCAACAAAACAGATTTATGAAAGCTTCAAAGACAAATATGTTCGTTCAAGGTTCCAAAAAAAAAAATTTCTTAAGAGAAAATTCAAAAGCCCTGCAATTAAGTTTGAACAAATAAGTTTATCTTCCATTTCTCTATTTTAATATATATTTTTTTCTATTTTTTTTTTAATTTAACATAAAGCATACCATTATAACATGGCATGATTTGCTTGCATTCCTCTTTTGCCGGCCACTGGCCTGCAAGGTTCCAACCAAGAGACGAAAAGACCAACATATATCAAACAACCGCTTGATTCGAGGTGAAGAAACTAGCACTAAAGTCAGAGATGAGGGTCTCTACTTTTTTTATCCGTACTTTAGTCTTTTTTTCTATATATATATATATATATATATATATATATATATATATATATGTATGTCGCAAACTGTGGTTGTTAATAGGTGGAGTTCACTGTAAGTCCCTTCAGGTCACAGGTTCGATCTCCAGTGACGCTGGATCCTCGAATATTTAGGCACATGACACAGGTTTTCATCATGAGGCATAGCGCATTTGCATATATATATATATATATATATATATATGCATTAAATTTTAAAGGTTTGATATATAAATACTTAAGAAATGTGTACGTTGTATGTATCTAAATTCACCTAATTTAATACGAAGTATTTGGTGTTCTAACATATGATGACACCTTAAAAAATGTTGAAAAATAGAGGACCGTCCAAATGCACTAGCAAAAATCTCCCTCTAGAAATATTCGAGTGAATAATTGTTAGTGCCTAGGTATCTATCTTGGCTTCTAACACACTCGTTTTACAATAAAGATTTTAATAATGAAA